>CAIGRP010050186.1:0-10018 GCA_903798385.1 Fraxinus cuspidata
TTTCTTGGAATTCACCTTGAAATTCTTCCCACTTTCTCGAGTCAATCAGATCAGAAATAAAGCCACTACATTCAAGCAAAAAGACATTGAGAGCTATTCAAAAGCATGGGGAAGATTTAATGATTATTTTAGAAA
This sequence comes from Fraxinus cuspidata, assembly GCA_903798385.1. Classification (NCBI taxonomy): domain Eukaryota; kingdom Viridiplantae; phylum Streptophyta; class Magnoliopsida; order Lamiales; family Oleaceae; genus Fraxinus; species Fraxinus cuspidata. The sequence continues at coordinate 136 of CAIGRP010050186.1, forward strand.
GTTCCCCAATTTGGACATTCCTAAAAATGCTAAGGTATACACTTTCTATTCAGGCCCGAATCCTAAATACCGTAACATGATTAACGCTTCAGCGAGAAGAACAATCATGGATTTTCCCTTAGAAAACGCATTAGATCTCTTTGTGAAAATAGCAAACTATCATATTATGTAGCCAAGAGAACGGAAAACTTCGAGGAAAATAGCATGGATTCACAAAATTGAAATAGATCACTGCCAGCCCAGATGAAAGTAACAAAAAAATTGGACAATCTCACTCAAAATGTGAGCATGACGCACCAATTTGCGGGGACTGTAGGGCAAATCATAGAACTGCAAGTTGTCAATTAGCATCCATGCATGCGTATCAGACTTAGGAGGTCAGTTATTCACAGAACTTATAGAGGAAGCATCCGACTTTTCATTGGTTAATAATTGGAGTCAAGGATGTCAAATTCAAGGCAACCCACCAAGATTTCTACAACAACAATATGGAAGAATTAGGGGCTATGTTCATTAACAAAGGTGAAAGTTTTATGTTTAGACCCACGTACGGAATTATACATTTAAAAACAACAAGTCATTTTTTAATTGTTTCTAAATGGTTAGATCATACAAGTCAATCCATCTTAAGTTTGAATATGACAATCAATAATTAAAACAATAAAGAACACCAAAGATGATCACGGAGAAGTTCTAATTGGGTACTCTAGGCACTTTGCCAGTCAATAATGCACTGTAAATTGAAACAACTTACAGTACGTTTTAGACCCGTCTACCTTGTAGAAATTTTAACCACAATTCATGCAGTCTTCTTTGATCCTACTAGAGGTGTGCTCCTTAAAAAAAATCCCGACTCTTGGTTTATACCTTAGCCCTTTTGAACTGTAGGCTCCTGACCTAGATGCCAACTCCTAGTCATCGTTGGAAGAATTAGGGGCTATGTTCATTACCAAAGGTATTTTTGTTTTGAAATACTTAGACCTACGTGCGGAATTATACAATTAAAAGCAACAAGTCACTTTTTAATTGTTTTTAGATGGTTAGATCATACAAGTCAATTCGTCATAAGTATGAATACCACAATCAATAATTAAAGCAATAAAGAATACCAAATATGATGACAGAGAAATCTCAACTAGGTAAAAACTCCAGGCAATTTACCAGTCAATAATCCACTATAAATCGAAACAACTTATAGTACGGTCCAGACCCGTCTACCTTATAGAAATTCCGACCTCAATACATGCAGTCTTCTTTGATCCTACTGGAGGTGTACTCCTTCAAAAAAATGACTTTTAGTTTATACATTAGCCATCCTGAACTACGTGCTCATGACCCAGATGCTGTCTCGTAGTTCCCCCAACTTAGTCCTCCTAGATTTATGCTTCTGCAATAGCTCCCGATCCCTGGTATCGATTCATCTCTAGGGGATTAAATGGTTTGGTGTTTAATCAAAAAATCTTGTGTGTTTTGATCTGTGGTTTTATATGAAACAATATGGCTGAATCAACAAAATATGATTTGGATTAAATTATGACTCAAATAATATGGTGGTTGAAGTTTTGAAGCAATGGATGTGTTTTGGATCTTCAAAATAATGATCTCTATGGAAAATATGATTCAACAAACTTTTGAATGTTCATTGGGTAGGAATATATAGGGAAAAGTGTTAGGGATGAAAAGGGATTAAAAAACCAAATGTTTGAAGCAAAACAGAACATCGACCTATCGCTCGAGTACCGAACCAGCGACAACGAGTAGCAGCTGGTCAGTCGTCAGTATTTTTATCATAATTTTATCTCCCGATATTCGATTGAGGTGATTGAAAATGTGATGGAAAGCTAACTCATTGGGCTACAAGTATTCTAGTACTAGCTTTGTCCAATTTTTTGACACTCTTTAAACTTCTAATTGCATTCATTTGATCATCTGTGACTTCTGGACATCTTAGACACCTTCGAGGACTATACTCCTTACCTTTAACTCTTTTGACTTTTTAAGTTTTTTTTTATTGTCATGCTAGAACGACCCTAAAATCAACGAAAAAAGTTAAAACAAAAATATTTTTAACTAATACTAAATGCAAACATATTATATGTATGCTATGCATTAACTAAAATTAAAGAGTTAAGGATTAGAGAAATGCATTACTTCCAATTAAGATCTTAGTTTATAGTTCTAAGCTAGAATTTGGCCAAGTATTAATCATGGTGGCTCAAGTCAGAATTTTTTGACCTTGCACGCCTTGTAATTTCCAACCTATCATTGTTATCCAAATCTTGAGTTTTCCATTCTCATCTCTATCAAGAATTTCCTCAAATTTAGATTTTCTCTTATGATGACTTTGTTGAATAGGTAGACTATCTTCTTCAATATAGTTGCATTCCTCGAAGTCTGATGGTTGCTTAGATATCGTAAATTAAAAACTTCTTGTTCATCTTCTACTCTCAAGATTATCTCACATTTCTTTATGTCAATCAAGGTTCGATTGGTTGCTAAATAAGGTCGACGCAAGATTATTGAAATATCTCGGTCTTCTTCTATGAACAATAAAGTCCATCGGGAATATTAATTTGCTATCTTTGATGAGTACATCCTCAAAATTGCCTCTTGGATATTTGATGCTTCTATCAGCCATTTGTAGTGATATTGATTTTTTTTTCACTTCTCCTAGTTCCAGTTTTCCTGTATACAGATAAAGACATTAAATTAATACTTACACCTACATGACATAAAGTACTAAAAGAACAAGCTTCTCCAAATGAAATAGAAAAAGTAAAACTCCTTGAATCTTTGAGTTGAGGAGGCAATTTATTTTGCAACCTTGCACTGCTTTCCTCTATCAGCGCCATAGTTTTAAATTCCGTAAACTTTCTTTTCTTTGATATCATGTCTTTCAAGAACCTTTCTTTTCTTTGGGGAAAAGGGATGGGAGGTATATTTTCTCTTAGTTTTGTAATTGTCTTCGATTGAGCGGTGTCTATTTGGTCATCTTCAACAACTCTGATAGGTTGTACTTGTTCATTCAGATTAGTTTATATGTTATTAGGTAAGGCTTCTTGTGATCTTTCAGTGATAACATGGGCTAACTGACTTATTTGAGTTTTCAACCCTTTAATGGCTGCCGAATGACTTTGTAAAGTTGTTTCAGTCTTTGCCATGTACTGGTCATTTTTTTGTATAAATTTATGCAAGATATCTTTCAAAGAATCTCTTTTCTCTTGATGTTGGAACCCAAAGAGGAGGACGCTGATAATTATTCTCGTTATTGCTCCAAGTGAATTTAGTATGATTATGCCACATGGATTATATGTATTATCGAATGCGTTGTCATGCCGACGTTGATAATTTTTGTGCATAGTTAACTATTTGTATCTCATGTGATGCAATTTGGCATTCCCCACTATTATGAGCTTCCCCACATATATCACAAATAATTTTTTTTTGTTTGCAAAGTGTTTACTGAGTCTCTCACGATCAAGTGATCTAACATCTTCTCTAGGGATGCCATTTTAGTTGATAATGCAGAGAATGCATCTATCTGATGTATACCTGATGGCTTTTGTATATAGCTCTTTCGGAAGGCCACTTGTCTCATTTAACTCCTAAACTTCATTAGATGACTTCAAAGTGATAAATCCATTTCAAGCTGCGTCCACTAATATACGACATGTTGGCTTCAATCCAGTGTAGAAGTACTGAACTTACAAGTTTTTCTTAATACCATGGTTATGACACTTCCTGATTAGATCCTTAAACATTTCTCATACTTCATGAAAACTCTTTAAATCATCATGTTGAAATTTGGAGATCTTGTGTTTTATTTTAGTTACCTTCGACGTTAGAAAGTATTTTGTGATGAACTTGTATATGAGATCGTTCCAAATCCTAATGCTTCTCACGTGTAGGGAATTAAACCAATCTCTTACTCCATCATGAAGTGTATGTAAGAAAAGTCTCAATTTGTTTGTTTCATCGGATACTCTATGAAAATTGAAGTTTTTATAAATGTCCAAGAAGTGTGAGATATGATTATGTGGATTTCATGAGACTTCCCAACAAAAGATAATCCACTCTGAAATAGTAGAATGATGTTCGTCCTTAATTGAAAGTTCGATCGTCCAAATGCAAGATAAACAGTACTAGATCGATTTGGTGTAACATGTGGTGTGATGAATTACCCGAGTGGCAAATCATCTTCATCAATTTCTATCGCTTGTTCAACCTATGCCCACTGTAATGCTATGTTCTGTTCTGACATGAGGTTATCTTACTATTTTTGAAGTCTCTGTATGAAGTGCATTTAAATTCTGGATTAAAGGGTTTGGGATTACTGACTCTCGAACTTCGCATACAAGGAAATCTGAAAAAGAAGAAATAAGAAAGAAATTTTAAATCAAAGTTAGAAATAATTAATAAAAACTAAAGCAAATAAAGTAGTCTCCGACAATGATGCCAAAAAACTCGTTCCCGTGGTTCTGCAAGTGTATGAATCGTGATAAGTAATAAAATGTCCAAGTATCATTCCCACATAAACTCCTATCGACTATCAATTTTTAACTAACCTAGCTTCATTTTAAATTAAAATGGTAACTAATTATGAAATCAAGTTATGTTTTGTAACTAAAGTTTTAATAAATTAAACAAGGAAATCAAATTAACACGACTGACAAAATTATGATGTTAGGTAGTTATGATATTCGATTTCACTGAGGTTGTATAACATTAATCTAATTCTAATTCATTTAGCCCTTTCTCATACTTGTCAACAATCGAATTAATCTCATGTAACTAGTGATTTCTCTCGAGCAACACTAGTCTTATTAATATATACATACTATATCACTATATACATTCACACGCATAAGAATGCATTAACCTACATAAATTTTATATAGATTGCATCACCTATAATTATCTCTCGATTTCTTATAATACATTTGTTAATTATTGCACGAGATATAATCATACATTATCTCTCGATTTTCGTACTATCTCTTAATCAATCAATTGTTACGCTGGCAATTGAAACATTAAACAAACAATAAATAATTAACATGTATTAAAGTGATATGAAATCTTGGAATTAAATAAATATTAAAAATTATAAGCTACCAACAAGAAATATTTAGTACTCATAAAATAATAATAAAATATATAAAACTTAAACCACTTCATCATGTTTAATTTCAATAAACAACATCATGTTTAATTTCAATAAACAAGATAAAAATCTTTCGAGCTATTGTTGATCTTCACCACACAAATCCCAACAATATTTCTTCGCCACCGTCCTTGCGTAATGTAAATTTCTCGATAAATTGATGACATCATGTGATTAATTCCAAAAATTCTTGAACAATTATCAATTGATTATTGCACAAAAAACTGGAATTGTTCTCTGGCTACTATTCGTCCCCCTGTATTTTGCTCATATGCTTCCTTTTATTTTCATATGTCCCGTGCTTTGTTTTTCAATTCGGAGTCCCAGCTTTCATTCTCCATTTAGAAGTCTAGCCTCTGTTTGATACACATTCTTTCAAAACTCATTTTCAACCACACATTTTTCAATAAAATAATATTTTTCATCACATCAACACATTTTCCTTACTTTTAACTACATATTTCTCATCTTATCACAATTTATAATACATTCTTTTTTCAATAATATACATCAAACACGTTGTTGGCTTGCCTTTTACCTTTCTCCTTTCTACCACCAGCTTCTCCACTCTTAAAAAAGAGTCAATTGTTTCATGCCAATTAGAATTTGATTTCCTTTCCAAGTCATGGTTTCAAGGCCCACATAAATGTAATTATTGCTTCCAAGTCCTTAAATCTTCAAGATTACTCAATTTAGTCCTTCAAAATTTTAAAGTGTAGAATTTGATCTCAAAATTGCATATTTTATTCAAATTTCATCATTCTTCAAAGGGATCTGGGGATTTCTCTTGATATAATACAAAAACACAAATAATTAAGTTTCAATTTACAATAATATTAACAAAAGTCATTTTTGATTGCTTAAATAAGTGTAATTTTCACACTCATCAATTTTTGCTCGTTGCCTTAATAAAACCGAACCTAGAATGTAACTTCCAGTGGTTAAAATAAGAGAATTATAAATGCTTAGCACCCGATTTTCCATTTTTAATAATATTTTATTGGCATTTCTTTAATCTTGCGTCAAAAGTTGACAAATTATCACTAATCCAATATGTATTGGTCAAAAGATGAAGTATACAAGACAACTGACTAAAACTGAAAATTTGGTGCCAAGTTAATTAGTATGATTATTTCAACAATTTGATTGGACAAGACAGAAATAATTCTAATTAACAACAAACTTACTATTGCAAAGAAGAACTATATTTTAATAATCAAGAACCACTATTTATTTACCAATAACTTTTCAAAGACAAAACTTAACAACCCTACTAACCCTATTTTTTTTTTTTTTAAATAAAGAAAAAAAAAAAAAAAAAAAAACGGAAGAATGAAGAAAGAGGAAAGCATCCTACCGAGGACCCCCACTCCCCCTGTAAAGTTTATTTGTAAAGTCAATAAAAGAAAATCATTATCCATTAATTATAATAATATGACCAAAACAAATGGTTTGTGCCAACCTAAGCTGAACCGTCACGTTTATATTTTTTACATAATAAATTAGGTGGCAGCTATAGATATGAAAAAAATATATATAACACGCGCATGCGCGGAGGTATATTAACATTCCTAGCAAGAAAATTGATCGAAAGACAGAAAAAAATAAATGCACGAGCTCATCCTTACTAAAATCCAAATAGAAATCATAGGAAGTCATTCAATAAACCCATGAGAAATAATTAATTAACATCTTGCAACTCTACAACTAAGGGATCTTCGAGAATAGAAATCTTTATAGTATGTCTTTCATGTCAAATGAATCGCACGTTTATGTTAAAACCGTTCGCTAACAACGATGGTATGGTGTAGTCGATAAATTTGCATCAATGTAGGCACATTTCTTTTAGTAGTGCCTAGACACTGTTCTATAAGTAAATTTTAGCATGAATTTATGTTGGAAAGAACACATAACTTGCCGAACCGAAATTTCAGAAGCTTCAATTCAGTACTCCAAAACCTTCACGCAGCTTTTCAACAACCCTTGACAGATTCAAAGAATCCTTCATGCATTAGGTATGGAAAAAGAAAAAAATGTCCTATAACAATTATAGCATTAAATTAAATATCAAGATAGAAGAAGTAGAATTTAGTTGTTCCGTTTTGAAACAACTTATTCAACTTTCCTATGTCATAATTTCATGTCTACCTATCTATATAAGTTGCACTCTATCCCATCTTCTGAGCATTTAAATTTCTCTCCATAATACAGCATAAATAAATATCATAACAAGCCATGAAATTGGCCATTTTTGTTGCTTTTCTTGTTCTTTCACTGGTTTCTTCTGCAGTATTTGCTAAGGATATCACTGTTGGTGGCAACAGTGGATGGAACACTGGCTTTGATTACGCCTCATGGACTTCTAGCCAAACATTTAATGTTGGTGACAACCTTGGTGAGTTGTATTTTTCATCCAATCTTGTAAATAAAGTCTTTTCATGACTGCCTAAAATCTCCCGTGAAAATTATGATCACCGATAGTGTCACTTGTGGTGCCATAATATATTTTTGTCATTAATTTTTAACCTACGAAAGTTTTTCCTTGCGATAATATCTTTTTCATTTTTGAGTTGGTTGAACAAGGGTTTTCGCGATGACTAAAATTTGTCATAAAAAACTTCACACACGAGAACTAGCTATCCATCACGAGAAAGAGGTATGGGTCTATGACCGTCATACAAAAGAAGTCTTTTTACAACCATCATCCAAAATCTTTGTCTAGTCTTTTTTTGTTCATCTAATTTGGTTAATTTTGATAATTGGAAACTAATTTGACAACTGATAATTTGAATCTTGATGATCAGTGTTCAACTACGGATTCACTCACAGCGTGTATGAAGAAGCAGACTATGATAGTTGCAACACAGGGAATCCCATAAGTACTTACAACCCCAGCCCCACCACAATCCCTTTATCCGCCACGGGGTCAAGATATTATATATGTCCTACATCCAATCATTGCTCTCAAGGTATGAAGCTGGCAGTCAACGTCGTGGCGGCTGGGAACCCCACTCCCGGTGGCTCACCACCTCCATCCAGTTCACGTCCCACACAAAGTCCGCCTAATTCGCCACCTGCTCCGCCTGGTTATTCAGCCCCACCACCACCTTCTGGTGGCGCAGCTAGCATTTTCGGAGGGATGAGTAATTTGATAGTTGGATTGTTGGCAGCCATGTATGTATTCATGGGCTAGGAAAGAGGCAGTGCTGTTTGATTTTCGTTGGATTTTCTTTGGTCATATATATGTTTATGATATGCAGTTCATCTTGTGTACATGATTTGAAAACAATTTGATTATCTTTTAATTGAAGCATTTCTTTTTATATTGTTTTCGTAATCTTATTCCATTAAATTATCATTTTTACAATTAATATTTGGTAAATAAATTAGCTAATATGGAGCTTATAACTAGTGAAATCCATATAGGCTATAATAAAAAATTATTATAACGCGACATCCGAATTGGGAGATTGTATAACATAAAATGCGAGATATTATGATAAAGTTCAATAACAATATATGAAATAGACAATTATCAGAAAAATCAGAAAATGTTAAAAAATTTATATTAACTAAATTTAATAACTATTATTCACTTATCAGGTTGCTGCTAGTCAATGGGTGCAGAGCTCATTTGACCTATCGTTTCGACATCCATTAACTTGTGCTATTAAAGAAATTGACTGTCTATCCCATCTGTTAAGAGTTGTTCCACTAATGCTTCTTGTCCCCAAAGAATTTCCAGAGTAGCATATTCAGCATAAGATGAACTCAGCTACTCTTTATTTTACTTCGACGTTACCTTTCTAACTTGAGTATGGACTACAAACATTTAAACTTGGTCAACTTGCGGGACAAAATCAAGTTGCTTATCCCGCTTATGTTATATGTACATAATGGTTNTGTTATATGTACATAATGGTTTACATAATAGTTTACATATATATAATGTGATGATATATAATTATCGGAATTTCTTCAACCAACTAAATAATAAACTTACTCGCCCTCTTTTTGACACATCAACTGTATATAAATCATTATTTAACTTCTTATGTATAAGTAGCGTTATTCATGTACTAATGCATTGCATGTTTGGTATACTAGATTAGAAAATCGTTTTATTGGTTATTTTTGTCGACATGTCGAATTGCAAGTTTTTTCTAATTGTCATTTTAATCTATTGTGATAAATCGAACGGAGTGTCGGGCTTCTTTCTCATTAAGCTAGATAACTAGAAAGAAATCTCTTCTGGTATACCTAATTTCTTTTGACTGAGGTTACGTCCATTATTAGTTAATTAATTAGGTAGTGCTATATGTACATAATGGTTTACATAATAGTTTACATATATATAATGTGATGATATATAATTATCGGAATTTCTTCAACCAACTAAATAATAAACTTACTCGCCCTCTTTTTGACACATCATCTGTATATAAATCATTACTTAACTTCTTATGTATAAGTAGCATTATTCGTATACTAATGCATTGCATGTTTGGTATACTAGATTAGAAAATCGTTTTAATGGTTATTTTTGTCGACGTGTCGAATTGCAAGTTTTTTCTCATTGTCATTTTCATCTATTGTGACAAATCGAAAGGAGAGTCGGGTTTCTCTCTCATTAAGCTAGATAACTAGAAAGAAATCTCTTCTGGTATACCTAATTTCTTTTGACCGAGGTTACTTCCATTATTAGTTAATTAATTAGGT
>CAIGRP010050187.1:0-14374 GCA_903798385.1 Fraxinus cuspidata
TTTAGCTACCGTTGCTGGTGGGAAGAATTTGTTACAGAATTTTGTGATCAGTTCTTCCCATGTAGTAATGCTTCCATGAGGTTCAGCGTCTAACCACTCCAATGCATTATCTCTCAGTGTATATGGAAATAATCGCAACTTAATAGCGTCTTCATTAACCCCCGGAGCATTAAAGTTCTGAAAATTTCTAAGAAATCTAGAGATATGTGTGTTACGATATCGTAACAAGTAATACAGTGGACATTTGAGTCCGGATTCTCGTTCCAACGAGAACTATACTTTAGACCTTAATTGATTTTTTTCTAACTCCTACTTAATGAAAGTAAATAAAGAATTATGCATTGATGTGAATTTTTGATTTAAACAGTTTAACTTAATTAAAATGCACACAAAAGTTTGTTGAGATTTCGAACAATGGATGGAAATTAGGGACAAACAATTTCATCTATTGATCACCTTTAAGTCCTAATTCAAGATTCAAGAGCCTAATGTAGTGTTCGATCGAATTCTTCAACTGTATTCAATTTACCCATCTCAAGTTCTCGAGCCTATTTAACTATTTCAATCCTATATCTCTATGAGGATCTACCTTAATTAAACGAAATATTAGTTCTAAAAATTCATGTGTGATCGCAATATTTAGTATAGGTATCTCTACACGTTATACAAAATTACCGAATTTTACTATATGATCTAAATTTCAAACTCACCTCTAGATTCGTAAAAGATTTACAAAGTCATCAAGATCTTCTTCCAATTAATGTTTCAAAGCTTGAATTCCTTGATGTTTTCCTCTTCTGATTTGTGATCTTAATCTCTAGTTGTATCTTTATTTTCTCAGTGTGTGGAACCCCTCAAATTGTGTGAAACTCTTATATTTATATTACTCCCCACGTTTGTGTCTAATGTAGGGTTTTATGAACTTCAAAATGGATAAAAAACGCGCCCTAGATGCACCCAAGAGGCGCCTCTGTGCCATGGAAGTGGTGGCACTTCGGCGCCGCGGCGTAACATTTTGGGAGAAAAACTGCACTGCACTTTCTTCTAATTGCATCCATTTGACCCCTAGCATTCTCGAATCTTCATCGTGAGTTACGGCACAACTTTTGAGTATTTACACTTTAGTCTCTAAACTTTGGATCTTGCACTTTTTCACCAATTTTCACTTTTTTTCTCCAATTCTTCATCAATCATAAAACTTTACCCAAAAATGAAATATAACATAAATTATGTAGAATTTTATCGAAAGAATAATAAAATATCATCATTTAAAGCCTCGAATAAATGTAGAAATTACACTTATCAAATAACTTCTTATTCTTCCTGAACATAAGCAAAAAAGTTGAATTATATAGAATGTTGGTGGGGACACTCAGAGAGAGAGAGATCTAATAGCAATCAGGATAACATTGATAACATAGTCAGACAATTTGCTCCAAGCTTTTCTTCTCATTTGTCCTAACAGCTCGATACTCTAAAGTATAGTCTAAGGTTTTATAGGAAGGACGTTTTTAAGGTTAGGGCAGGCATTAGAGAAAATGACAATTATAATACCAGTGCAAACAAAACATTTATGAATGCATTTCACGATAGGAGCGTACATGTAAAGGCAAATACGTAAAGATATAACTCCAATCAATAGAAATGAAGGATATTGTGTACGCCAGGTGGAATTAGGGGTCCATATTCTCTAACTCATAGGGAAAAGAAAAATTATAAGAGACAACTTGAAGAAATCTCCCAACATAGGACTACAAAGATAACCAAATTTAGGAAATAACCTGCAAACGATTTATAATATGCATGTCCAAATGCCAACATCTTGATCGATTAATTGAGGCTTCAGAACTTGTTGCATCCGGTGCTTTTATGGTAAGGTTTGATGTATATGTACGTGTCTATCCGCATCAAAGTAGTTATTGGTAAGAAGTTAACGAAAATGATGCTTAGAGAAGGAATCAATGCAGTTTAATTACACTATTAAGTGTATGAAGGAAAACCTTAAAATAGGACATTGCCATGTGCTTTTCCAAAAATCTGGCCTAGGTTTCCCTTCGAGCCATTGCCACCGTTGGAGTATAACGGTAACCTAGTTTGTTAAATTGTTAATATGAATAGCTCAAGTAATATCATCAATCATAAGAGGTAAAGTACTCGAAAAAATACCACTTGTGCTTTGTTCAGCAGTAGAAGTAGATGGGGATTTTCTGGTTCCTCAGCAATATAGCAATAACTTCAACAAACAAAACTAAAAATTCATACTAAAAAATCCAAAACTCTCACCTGAGACATATATAGATGCGGATACACATATACCTAGAAGATAGAGTCAGGAAACTATATCTTTACCGTGCTTGTAGCTTTCTCTCGGCAATGCTTTCTCCCACAGTTACAATCATTTACAAATGCTATTATCCATTTGTGAGATGTATAATCTTTAAAAATGACCCCACAAAGCAGTATTTCCTAAAATTAGAAATAGTAGGTGATATATGTCATTAATTTGTTCATATGAAAATTAAAGAATTTTTGAATGAATGCATTTCAAGATTATAAAAAACTACCTTCATTATCTCCTAAGAAGAATTAGCACTCTGGTAATCAACTTCAGTTTTATATGCACAATTTGAATGTTAGTTGGAACTAACACTTTCATAAGGTCACAGGTAGTACAATTATTTGTAATATTGGCAATGTTAATTCCATATTCAATTTGAATGATCAAGTTACTGCACATATTTGTTACAATGCCATCATGACAAATCATAATATTCTGAATGACTGCCAATGTGTTTTTTGTACATAAGCGCGTTCATTACATTTTTGTGACATAGTACAAATGACAAATAGTAAGAACTAAAGGCGTCAAATAATGTATTATTTAAACTATCTTTTAGAGATCACTCTAATTAGATATTAATTCAATTGAATTTATATGATGGAAATAAAACACATTAAAAACTAATTGTCTGTTCAATAGAGAGGAAAAAATAAACAGTGCAGACTAAAACACAAAAGAAGACGAAGTTCGAATATACGTTCACAGTTGACATATTTAAATTTTTGCTAACCTTGAAATCCTCTTTGAAGAGATGCCAAATGCATCATAATAACTAAGTATTTCTTGTTTGATATGTTTGGATTGAACGTCCCAATTAAATCTGGCATGAAGTTTCTTAGGAGAATAAGAGGGTACATGGTTTTGGATTTTATCTTTAGCTGATAAATCTTCAAGTGTCGTATTTCTGGGAAAAACGTATCTATTCTAGGAAAGATGACAGTATTCTTAAGAGTACTCAAACAGGAAATGAGGTAATTGAATCCTAGATGGAGTATACATTTTGCATGATTATAGTTGGCTTAGGAAAGTGAACGTGTTCTAAAAGGAAGACAAGGTTTGCTAATTAGCAAACATGGTATACTCCAGGTTAGTAGGAATCGTCGTTATCCTCAAATTCTTCCGAACACGTTTTGCCTGAGGGGTTCAAATATAGTAGATTTTGTTTGCAATGAGAAAACACGCTTGATTGAAGAAGGTGGTTCAATTAAACACATGCAAATGCCTAGATGAAATTGTTCATTACCTTTGCCTAGTCAATAGAAAAGGGATCCTTCACATTTTGGTTTGTAATAAGAAAGTTACCACAGGACCAGGCCGAATTATCATGGTTGTACATACCTCTGCAAATAAAACAAAAAGGATAACATCATAATTAATGAGCGCAATGACATTATTGAACAGGAATGTGTATTGACCTATGGTTGATTATAACCTTAAAGTTTTGATTATAACAAATAAATGAAAAATTGATTGATGGTCGTCAAAAAATCTAAAGCTATCATTAATGGAACTCATAAAGGAAGTCAAGATCGGAGTCGCACATTCAAGAACTTAAGAGCCAAACTTTGAAGTAAGATCAATGACTTGATTTCTTAGATAAAGTGTAAATGTGCTAACACTTTTATATTTGGTAATGAATGCTTAATTTCAAAATCCTTCTATGCACTAAAAACAATGTTGTGCGTTAAAAATCATTCTAATGCAATGATTTAATCAAATATAAAAATGACTTTTAAAAATGATATTTGGACTTGAAAAATATTTTTTATCTTGAAAAGTTAGTTAAAAATACTCTCCAGAAGTTCATTCTTTACAAAACCTTCGAATTGGAACAAACGATGCTAAAACGTAAAAAGACAGAATTGTCGGGCGATCGATCGGTCGAAAAAGGCGGTCTGTCGAAAGTTTCCAATAGTCCAAAATTTGACCCTTTTAATCTTTGATTTTTATTGTGACCTCTTGATTTCGAAAGAAATTTCATCAATTTATTTTAAATTCGTGTTGACCTAGGCTAAAACAAACACATGGAAGGAATGGAGGTTGGTTAATTGGGCTCAAAAGACAAGCCCAAAAATCATTGTAGTCCACTCTTGGCATAATTGAGTAGAACTTACTATTTAGGAAATACAATCGTTCCCGATGCCCTAGGCAATACAAACATGTGCAAGGAATGGAGGTTGGTTAATCGGGCTCAAAAGACAAGCCCAAAAATCACTATAGTCCACTCTTGGGATAATTGAGCTGAATTTAGGAAAGAGGAAATTACACAAATCTAAGCATTTCAAGATCGCATTTCAAAAATCAGATTTGATAAAACAAAATTTCAAAAACCAAGTATCAATTTAAACTTTTTAATATCTTAAAATTAAATTAACTTCATCCACTCAAACCCTAATTATTTTTCACTCTTCCTTCTCTCTCTTCTTTACCCGATTTTCACATCTTCTTCTTTCTACATCTATCCCTTGTCTCTCTTCGAATGTCGACGAACGACGAAGGAGTTGCGTCGATCGACTACGCTACGACATCGAAGGCCGCTGCTGCTATTAACGACAGCGTCGAGACGCTGCAGAGGTGGCGACTCTTCACAGGCAATTCATCACGAAGCGCGAAGCAGAAGCAGCGTTGCGTTGCTTCGCTTTGCCAGCAGTGGTTGTAGTGATGTTTGGGAGGTGTTTTTTGTTGTTGTGGTGGTGGTGGATCTGGCGGTTGGGGTGGATATATTGAATTTTGACTGTGGAATGGGTGGTTTTGTAGTTGAAAATGGTGGTTTGTTGGTGATTGTGGTGGTGATGAATTAGTGGCGATTTGTTTGAGATGGAGATTCCGATCACTAGTTGTCACAAGGTGGTGGGGTTTCTGGGGACGTTGGTGGTGGTGGTTCTGGGTACGTCGACAGTGCACTAGAGATTTGGGTGGTGTTTTTTGTGTGGTGGTGATATTTTGTGTGGTGGCAGTTTTGTTGTAGTGACTGTGGTGGTGAGTGGTATTGTTTTGGCGATGGTGGTGGTGGTGACTGGTGGTATGTGTGGTGGTGTCGTTGGTGCGGTGTGGTGTGGTGTGGTGTGGCGATGGTGGTGTTGCAAAAATGGCGACGACGATAGCGGTGGTACTGGTGGTGGTGATGGAAGTGGTGGTTATGATATTTTTGTTGGCAGTGGAGTTGTTGTGGGGGTTTGGTTGACCTGTGACCAAGTATTTGTGGTAGATCGAGATTTGGGGGTGGGGTGTTTGGTGCATGCGATCAACTGTTTGATTTACTGTGACTAACTATTAAAATGTGACCTTAAAATTCGGTAATTTGTGACTAAAAAATAATTTATGACCAATAAATTTGAAAATATGTGATCGATAGATAAATTGTGACCTATAATTTTTTTGATCTATGACAAATAAAATAAACTGTGACGTATAAATTTTTTGATTTGTGACCTCGAAATAATATGTGATCAATTAATTTGATAAAATGCAACCAATAAATAATTTGTGACTCATAAAGATGCATATGTGATCATGAATTATACAATTGTAAAATAAATTGTGACTCGTAAGTATGCATATGTGACCATGAATTGTATAAATTTGATTTTAATATATTTAAGTAATAAAATATATCTAATTAATTAACTAAATACCTAATTTTTGCATTTTTAAAGTTTAATATCTGATTTTTGCAATTGTAAAAGTTAATGTCTGATTTGTGAACTCTTCTCTTTAGGAAATACAAGTCACCGATGCCCTTTTGCACCTAAAAGTCCCAAATATGTCATCTTTAGTATCTTTGGATAAGTATATAGTCCACTAAGGTAAATTTGACAAGTTACTTTTCATTAATTATAAGTAAAACGTTATTTATTTAACTGTAAATGAACCTACTTGTGTTGAATATATCATTGGCCTAAGAAGGCTGTTGTTGTGTCTTCCAACTTCTGACCAACCTGTGGAGCAACTTCCTGAACCACCTTTGGACTTTATTGTCAAGGGTGAGGGAGAAGGCCATGCATATTATTCCTTCGAGCTCCATCGAAGATGTATATTTATTAAGGTGACTTATGGGGTCACCTTCTCCTTCATAACCAACGAGCTGTGACATCTTTAGTTCTATGGCAAAGGTTCTGTCAGCATGTCCTTAGTAAAGGGGAAGTAGTAGTTGGTGAAGTACTCTTTCCGCTCCCTTTTACTTGGCTTTTAAATCAGTTATGCGCTTCTTTTAGTTAATTCAACACCCATGGTTCCTCCGATTCTGTAGGAGTACTGTGTTGTTTATGTTTTGGCGAGCCTTTTTCTCCAGGTGGATGAGTCGCATGACCCCGGAGGTCAAAATGCTTCCAACTGGCTTGAATTTTCAAGCCTTCGAATGCACATGCTTAGTGTTGTCGGTCTTGCTCCTGGAGGACTCGTCTTTTGAAAATCATAAATTCCTTCCAGATAGGTGGCCGAGTATTTTTGCCTCGAACATAACATGTGTGGTGGTTTTTTGATTTAGCTGATGTATCGTACTGCATTGATGAGGCAATTTATGGCTTCATGCACAGCAACCATCTGAGGATTTCATACCTCCATGGATTCACTTCTAGCCTCATGTCCCTTGGAAATTACTTGGGAGGTTTAGGTCATCGAAATTGGTTTTCGAACGACCTCTTGATACTACGGCTTTTTTTCTGAAGAATTTTGAAGGATAGCAGATTTTGGAAAGAGTGACTGAAAAATGTGGGCTTGTTTAGCAATATGCCCCTTTCTAGCGTCTAAGTGTTGATAATAAAAAATAACGTGACACTTTTAGGTTGACTTTATAGAAATTTTAGCGGAATAACCTTATTATATTTATTGAAATTTGAGTACAAGTGGTATATAGAGATTTTCAACGGTTCAACCTTTTTTTGGGCCTTCGTCTCCTTATATAATCGTTAGACTACAACTTTTTGCCTGTAATGCCAAGATATATTGTCCTACCTAGGAATATGTGCGGAATATGTGCAAGTGTCCATTTGAAGAGATTTGATTGACCAGAAAATTCAATTGTGAGAAGATCATCATGATACGAAGACCTTAGTCATGCACCTCAGATCATGATGACTTTTTTTCAATTGGTTGTTGCAGATGGTGTTGCAATCTAAAGGGGGGGGGGTACCTTTTCAGTCGTTTTATAATTATATTTTCAAATGACATTTCTCAAGGGTCGAAATGTATGAGTAGAGCCTTAAGTCGACATTCTGTGTTTTCATGTTCGATTTTGACATTAAAAAATGCTCTTGACAAAGTTGAGGTGGGTTCCCAAGCGATCCGATGTGAATTTTCAAATTGACACCAACATGTTTGAAATTATACTAAATTATTTTAAATGATTTGATTTGAAAATAGTTCAAAAATTACTCAAACTAAATTGTGTTCACAGAAGTAAGAAGTGAAAAGGCCGGAAGCGCATATTAGTACTAACCAAGAAGCCAAAAGTCGCTAGTTTATGTTCGCAGTCAAATCAAGCGACATTATCCGAACACGACAGCCGAAAATTTGTAGGGCTTTTCTCCCCAAAAACAAATTTTTCTTTGCTCAATCTCTCTGTTTCTCTTGTAGACAGGAGAGAGGAGAAGCAATGGAGCTCCAACCACCGCCCCGGCCACCCCCATTCCTACCGAGCCAATCACAAGCGGAAAATGAGGATGCCGCCGGGAAGAAGAAGAACAGGAGGAGATTACCAACCCCGAGTGAGCTGGTGGGGCATTACGAGAAGCAGGGCATGGACACTCAAGAAGCCTCTTTCAAAGTCATTCAAGATTTGCAGAACGCCGTTTTCAGAATGATCACCACCACCCAAAGCAAGAAAAAAGGTGACTCTGCTTCAGATATTACCTCCAAAAAGCTCGATGTCATCCACTCCCGGCTGCTTCAACTGGAATCGAAGCTGGACTCCAAACCGGGATATTCACAGGCCGTAGGCATTGGCGTGGCGTCCGCCGGTATTTGGAATGCCGCCGTCCAAATTTGGAATTCTGTTTCCCGGGCTACTTCGTCTTCTTCCAATGCCTGATTATCTAACATCCGCATTTAGAGATTAGCCTTTACTTTTTTGTCTTTTCTCCTTAGAATATCTGCACACTCCTTAGTTCTATGGGCCTATGGCATTCCTTTGTTGTTTCTTTCGGTTGAGTTTCATTCACCCAATGTTTGTAATCCGAATTGCAAGTATTTTATTCTATACAGACTTGTCTTGATATATGTATCACAAGTTCATCAAATGAAATAGGAGTATAATTTGTGGCGTGGGCTTTTGTCCATCATACCACTATTGTAGCGTTTCATTTTCTTTTTGCTCTATGTTTTTGCCACCAGCCTCAGCCTCTCGTTATTGAAGCTAAGTCCAGAACTAGAAGAGAGGACATGAGTGCCCACCATTCTAATAATGGTTAGAAGCCGCATAAGCTGCTTATTCTTGTTTCTTTGTTTCTTTTTTATACTGAGTTTGAATCTAGTCTGAAAGTAAAAGGGTTCCTGCAATCAAGATTATTATCAAGGAGTGAAGTTATACAACTCAGAAGAGAAGTGTTTTGCATTTATCAATAGCGAAAACGAGCAAACGGAGTATGTTTAAGAACTCTCATTTACACCAATTCTTCACGTATTGAGTACTTGTTCTAAAGTGAAGTTTCAATTTGTACTTCTCTCTTCTTTCGACTTTGTTGTTTGATCACGTTTATTTCTCCAGATTGATGTAGTTCTACATGTTGTTTATTACTTTCTTCTCGTTAATTTTCTGTATCCTTTGTCCTAATGATGTCTCAAACATCAGAAGTGTCAGATCGTTTCTTGTTTTCTCAGGTTGAATGACGAAGAAAGACCAAGGTTATGCATCTTCCACTCAAACAAGCATATTGAATTTCAGGTGATGGAAGCTGCATACTCTTGCTTCATCCTCAACTATGCTGATTCCCATCTCAAAAGAATTTTTCTATTGCAGAATTTATGTTAGTACTCATGTACAGAATTTATGTTAGTACTCATGTAGAAATGCCTACAAATGCACACACTGCGTTTTCGCCTTTTGTTACTCGTGATGGTAAAATGATCATGTTTCAGAGTTCTAATTCATGAAATGCTGAATCTTTTGATGAATTCAAGTTCAGTTCTCAACTGTATTTTATTGGAGTAGTCTTTCAAGTCTACAATCTTTGTAATGTCTCTCCCATTTGCCAGCAGTACTGCAACGTTTTGACTCTTGACCAAATATGGAATAAGTCATATGACCTGAAGAAGACTAATTTAACATGGTTTCAATATCAGCTGCATTTTTTTAATGAATCAAAATTCAATTAACATCAAAGTTGAGCTCAAAGTTAATGGCATTTCCCTTTGCAATTCGGTGGATCAGTCTAGCATTATTTTGTATTAGGTTGACACATGAGGTTTACCACATTATCCTCATCATGTCTCTTCTCTTTCATATATTTACGGTGTGTGGACACCTATCATTTATAACATTATTCTCATGGTGTATCTTCTCTAAACAAAACCATGCTTTGAAAACGACGTCCTCGATTAACAGGTTTTACAGATAAGTTTAGTTTCTGTTGAACTCATAAACTTTAAGAGCACTTACCACCTCCAACCGAACAATCAATATAAACTAGATTCTGAGATTTTGACATGGACAAGTTTGTGTGCGAGACTTGATTCTATCTGAGAGTTGCTTTCTCACGAAGAAGTGGCAATTATGTTTGTAAGTTACATTTAGATCCTTATGTATTCATTAAATTCTACTATTACTAAAGGGTCCATCCAGTCCCTTTATTCACCTCTACGATAAGTTCCTATGGCCATTAACCGTGTGTGAAGGTTTCTAAATCTAATATTTCTTCTAATTCCGAACCACTTCATGTAATAACAGAATGTCTCAATGATCTGAGCTATTTCTTTCTACGTATACCAAAACATGGTTACAATATGGAAAATTAGAAATGAAATTACATATAAATACCTCTGATAATGCCCTGCGCCTACCCTAAACTATTATGTGGGAATCTGGGATTTCTTCTAATCTACCAGGGAATACCAAATCCCTGGCAAAAACCGAAGTGGTATGGTCATTTTGAAATGTAGTGCATCAGGGATATGGCCTGCTGAATGAGGCGATTTTTAATTAGGCTTATATCTTAGTGAGGAGAAAATACAAAATTGAATACACAGACTTCTTTATGACAACAAATCAAGTTCCTTTATCAACAAATTATAAAAATATTTAGTTACCTAGAAAAGTTAATTACATTAATTAAAGTTCTTTGCAGCCAATAGATACGATTAGGGATGAAAACAGTTTGGTTAGGGCGGTTTGAGACAATTATTCAAACAAAGATTTTCTCAAACAAAACCATACCATTTGAATTTCTAAACCAAACCAATCAAAATCACATTTTTCAATTTGGCTCGATTTAAAACCACAGTCTAACAAAGAAAAAAAATTAATATATAAGTTTAATACTAAATATTAGTCTAAAACTGCACGTTAAAATATAAATGATACACATTAAAAATATTACAACTTAAAGTTCTATAATTCATTTATTCTAATCATTATAAAGCAAAAACTTGATAGAGGCATTTTAATTTCTTGGTCGGTAATAGTTGGTGCAACATCTACAATTGCAACACATGATTCATTCTCTTCATAAAGATAAGAATATAATACATAAATTCAGTCATTATAGTTAAATGATATAAAATAACTAATAAAATAAAATGAATAGAAATGTAGAATATGATAATAATTTGTTTAACTTTCTGTGAATCATCTAATGCTTCTACATCATCCAAATGTTGATGAAACACTATAAGATTCCTTGTTACCATGTAACCAATTTTTAGGGCAAATCACCGTCTTAACCATATTTGCACTTAACAAACTTCTGAAAGAATTAAGAATCAAACCACTAGTATGGAATGCAAACCCAGAAATAATTGTAGCTATTGAATAAATACACTTCTTTAGCAATTTGAGGGACAATCTTGTATTTATTTACATTCAGTTTTCCCCAAAGTAATATGTCAAAAGCTCATTGATCAAATCTTCAAAATGACCATTTAAGCATTAATCCACCAAATTACTTAACAATTAACCATAAAATCTAAAAACTAAGTTAAAATATAAACAATTAATTGAGTAACCTGACTAGGAAATTGAGACGCGACTAAAAAAAATGTTGTCAGCTAAAAATGTAATGGATCTCGGCACAATTTATAACAAAACAACATGATTATCAATAAAATGTAGCAAACAATTACCAAAAAATAAGAAATTTTGGATAATCTGGCCTAAAAATTTAGCCGAATTTCGAGAAAATTATTAGTAGAGGAAAATAAATGTGTAAGTTTGATTAGAATCTAAATTTAATTATATATTCAATTATAATTGACGATCGATGAATATGATTCAACATTAACTGTTCTAATACTTCACCCAATTTGAGGGTTCTAAATTTATAGGTGTGATGACTAATGTGTATTTTGTGTATAATTTATTTAATTAATTAGGATGGATAATTGTCTATTAAGAATTGGGTTTAATTGCATCTAATATGGATATATCTTTTTAACCAGGATGTGTTTAGTTTTAATGGAGTTAGATAAAATTTAAATTAAAGTATTTTCAATTTTTTTTTTAAACGGTTTGGCTGTTTGAAACAATTTTTAAATATTGAAATCTAAACCAAATCTCTTCAAAGCGGTTTGATTGGTTCAAAACCAAAACCAAAACTAAAACGTTAACGGATCAACGGGATCCAAACCAACGGTTTCGAAAAAGTGATTTCAATTCGGTTTTGTTGTTTGACGATTTCGTTATTCAACCTTAGATATGATATGATCTGAATTCTGAAACGATAAATTCAAATGCATGCACCCTCTAATTGTTAACAATTTTGTTCCAATATTAGATTCTGTAAATTGTGGCTCAATACATATTAAAACACACCGACCCACTTTTATTGATAACCTAGCTTTTTCATTTTTGAATTTCACGTTTCCATTACCAAAAGAGAGTTTCAAATCCAAGTCATTGACCTAGTAAGGCTTCGCTCTTACCCTTTGAGCTTGGCCTTGATCTCATTGATAACCTAGTTGGAGTCTCATAAAATAAGATGGATAGAACAAAGTTTAGACGAAGAAAAAATATTGAAATTTTAATGTTTAGCAATCTATTGAAAAACCCTAACAAAGGTTGTGCAAGGATCCATGAGACTTGTCTAAAATAGCATGTCAAAGTCTGACTTGAAGAGTTGACAAGTGTAAAATTATTCCATGACATTATGTATGCACTCCTTGATAAGGTTACCAGTTTAAAGTGTAAGAAGATCTATGAATTTGTTTATTAAGCTAAAATAGTTCACTGAAGTTACAGGTTGCCACTTCTATGTCTCTTTTTAAAAAAGAGTAATGTTATTTGCAGTCATTCATTATTGTAGTCACCTTATGTGACATACACGTGACATTTAGTGATTTGACGCATTAATACGTTAGCTTTTTATTGCTTCATGCATCAAACATTTAAACGCCACATGTATGCCACTTGGGGCAATTAGGTTAGTAAGTGACTGCAAATATCATTATTTTTTAAAAAATATTCCCTTCTCGACTTCCAAGATGTGAAAACTTGAATATTATAATGCATATGTATTAGAAGAACATGAAAAGAAGAACTTTCATTTTAAAGCTACACTTCATGCAATTTATGTAAAATAGTTATCTGAATAGTACTCCGATAAACTATCAGTTCAGTGAAGAAAATTACTATGGTTTGTGCATGTGATCTGCTTTGCTTTGCTTTTGTACCCCTACTGTAAGTATATTGAGTTCAAATTTGAGTTTTTGGTGTTAGGATGTAGCAAAGAAAATGGGTCAAGTTATGGCAAAGTGAAGACTTGTACAAAGAATTGCTACAATGGCTTTAGACCGAAGTGGTTGACCCTTACATGTAGTGATACTATAAGTGGAGGGCGGCCCTACGCGCAGGCAATAGCAGCACCGGCTCTAAATTATGTTTTGCCAGAAGTTTTTAATATATTGGATGACAGATTAAGATGTGTCAAAAATAATTGGATGTATTGTGAATTAATCGCAAAATAATGACAATAATGAGATAAATAAGAACAAAATAAGAAAACCAAAATTTATATGGAAACCCAAGATGGGAGAAATTACAAGCAGATGAGAAGAAATTCATTATGATCAATAGTAATTGTGTTTAAAATATCAAAATCTCAATACATTCAATTGAAATCTAAGCTCTCTAGCTCTCAAAATGTTGTTGAATGCGTGTGTGTCTATATATATATATATATATATCCTAGTTTCATTCTGGGATGTGGAGGTATTAGTTCCACCTTTTTTTGGGTACAATAGACCTTTCATGTTGGAGTATTAGCCCATGTAAATATGATGGGGGAGCTAATAAACCTTACATTCGTATGATGATAGTGTAATTTTAGCAAAGTGGTGTAGTTGTGGTCATTTCAGGTTAGACTAGCAGTCCGTACACAGGTGGTGTGTTAAGTTTCGATGGAGGGGGTCAGGGAGGATTAGTTCATTTGCCGTCCGAGCCAAATATAGAGAGAGAGGTCACCCTTAAATATCTTAATTTCGCTAAGTTGAATGTTAAGCCGGNACACAGGTGGTGTGTTAAGTTTCGATGGAGGGGGTCAGGGAGGATTAGTTCATTTGCCGTCCGAGCCAAATATAGAGAGAGAGGTCACCCTTAAATATCTTAATTTCGCTAAGTTGAATGTTAAGCCGGAAAGCTAGATAATGCATTAGTGCGGTCTTTCCAATAAAGGATCGGATGTTGGACTCTGAGAAGGAGGATAATGGGATGTCAGGCTCATGCCTCTGCTAAACAACTCCTCTTTGATCCCGATCTATTGCCTTTTGCACAACTGGTACATGGGTATTCATAGCTGCTGGCCTCAACCGATTCACTATAATGGTTAGAGCAACTGGAGCTCCTACTATCCCTAGAAGCTGATGTTCGTTGTTGGCTAGGCTCGACTT
>CAIGRP010050203.1:0-12098 GCA_903798385.1 Fraxinus cuspidata
GAAAAGAGAATGAAATGGAGAGAAATTATGATTGAGAAGAAAGTAATGTAATTGAATAGAGATCAAGATTGAGAGAAGATTAATGTAATTGAAATAGAGATAAATCAAGAAAAGATCCGTTGAGTTTATTTAAGGAGGGAATTTCACATAGTTAGAGCTCTCCAGCTTTACATGGATCCAAAGTTTGTTTTAGGCCCTGTATGGTACATATTTTTTTAAAATACATTTCAAAATTCATTTTTAACCACACATTTTTCAATAAAATAATTTTTTACATCACATCAATAACTTTTCGTTACTTTTTAACCACATATTTCTTATCATATCACTATTTAAAATGTATTATTTTCTCAATAATATCCATCAGAAAAGAGAATGAAATGGAGAGAAATTATGATTGAGAAGAAAGTAATGTAATTGAATAGAGATCAAGATTGAGAGAAGATTAATGTAATTGAAATAGAG
This sequence comes from Fraxinus cuspidata, assembly GCA_903798385.1. Taxonomy (NCBI): domain Eukaryota; kingdom Viridiplantae; phylum Streptophyta; class Magnoliopsida; order Lamiales; family Oleaceae; genus Fraxinus; species Fraxinus cuspidata. Next base: position 466 of record CAIGRP010050203.1, read on the forward strand.
ATAAATCAAGAAAAGATCCGTTGAGTTTATTTAAGGAGGGAATTTCACATAGTTAGAGCTCTCCAGCTTTACATGGATCCAAAGTTTGTTTTAGGCCCTGTATGGTACATATTTTTTCAAAATACATTTCAAAATTCATTTTTAACCACACATTTTTCAATAAAATAATTTTTTACATCACATTAATAACTTTTCGTTACTTTTTAATCACATATTTCTTATCATATCACTATTTAAAATATATTATTTTCTCAATAATATCCATCAAACACGATAATAATGACATATTTAACACAATGACCTTTTGAATTGTAAAAGATAAAAATGCCTTTAAGCAAACAACACAATTACATTCAATAAAATAATTTTTTACATCACATTAATAACTTTTCGTTACTTTTTAATCACATATTTCTTATCATATCACTATTTAAAATATATTATTTTCTCAATAATATCCATCAAACACACTCTTAATTAAAGAACAGTGGGAGTTTTAAACTTGAATATTCGATTATTAAGGAGCTTTTCCGGGTCAGATGGGTGTTTAATTGGATTTGATTTGAAGGGGTACAAAAGGGTATTTATGTAATTCAGCCTCGTATTGCAAAAGAAATTATCACATTACTTATGCACATAGCCAATAATAACTTTAATCCAAATGAGTTGGTGCATAGTGGGAAACGTGTGGAACTAGATTAGGGTAATTGTATAAGAATATTCGAAACAAAATTTTGATTAAGCCTTATCAAATTAGAATTCCCGCATGTGTCAAACTAACCACAACTCAAAAAAGACAAACACATATTATACATGTGGCTTCTCATTAAAATTCTCAATTCATTAAATAACTCAACTAAAATACAATATAAGACAATATCTTTCGACCTCGGTAACTTAAGCTTTGCTTATTCAAATTAACTTTTTCTCGAGCCGAATATACGTGATTAATTACGATCTGTTCAACGAGTTCAATATTCATATATTTATCATTGCTCCATCAATATCTAAATATTGACACAATAAAATTGAAATTTAATTTATTTTTATTTATTAAGGGGCTGTTTAAGGGGTCTTAGGCATTGATTTAAGTCTTAAGAGGTCCACGACAAATTTTCATGGAGCAACAGAGATCTTGAAGTTGTGTGGGGATCGGTACTCTATCAACACATTCAAGATGATGAAATTTTTTCAAGAATTCAGTGTGACGGATAGATTGCATTGAGATCTGATGGTTCCCAATTTTTTTTTGGCAATATTTAATTCAAATGGAGCCAGCTATTCAAATTCCTTTTTTCATGTGGTATGATCCCTATTGCTTTGAAAATCATCTTGTGGTTTGATACTTAAGGCTCACAGGTCAGTTGACAAGTTGAGATGTGGGGACATTCCGTCGTTTAAAGTACTAAGGCCCTGTTTGTTTCGAATTAAAATCAGATTTTAAACTTAGAGTCAAACATTCAATATTAACCACATTTTTCATGGGTCCCACAACTTTTCAACCGCACATTTCAAAAACTTCTATCACAATCTACTAAAAATCTAATTTTAATCCCCATCAAATACCCACTTAATATTATCGGCCACTTTGGCAGTTGACTTATGCTAAAAAATAAGTTCTATATATGTATATTTACTTTTGTATAGGGACAATATCAGAGATGTTTCTTGAGTTTTATGACAATGTTATATACCTCTTTCACCGGTCAAAATTTTGGCTGATGTTTCTTTATTTTAAACTTAACCTCTGTTTGGTAGAGATTAAAATCAAATTTTTAGTAGATTTTAATAAAAGTTGTGAAATATGTAATTGAAAAATTGTGGGTCTTTTAAAATGTGTAGTTGAAATTAATTGTTGTTGATTTTAATTTTAATTTTAATCAAATATTTTAGCAATACCAAACAAGGGCTTAATATGTCCTCGTCAAGAAAAAGACGGNCATTCTTAAAACCAAAAAAAAAAAAAAAAAGCCTAAAACTTTGATTAAGAGAATTACTCGTTAATTCACACATCACTAGTGCTGAATTGGTCAACCAGAAAAAGTTTTAAAGGTGGTGGTATGCAAAGTCAAAGTCAAATTAGAAAACCAGGTATATGGTGAACTGCTGCTAGCTGCTCTTTAATTGTGTGTGTTGTCCTGTATCCGTCCCATATACCTTAATATCAATTGGAGAAGACTTGTTATACCATCTTCATCAATTCGATTCGAGTCGTAAGTTCGTAAAGATGATTTTGATTTAGGACATCACCAAATTAAACAACTTTATTATACTATTTTAAGTATAGAGTACTCACATATCAAACATATCACTAAAAATTAATCGATGGCATGCATCACCATGGCCTCATTTACGCTTCCACATTCACAAACAACGCCTCGATGTCAATCCAAAAACCTGTAGACGAGTACCCAATAACAATTCCTTGATCATTATTAATTCTCATCCCTCAGCCCCATCGACACCAAAGGCGCTGCAGCCAGTGCAGTTAACAACCATGGGACATTGACTGCAGCCGCCAAGCATATCAAAACCAAGGCCAACAGCACCATAAATTCACATTCCGCGCCTTCACTTTCCTCAACTTCTTAACGAGGCCTTTGAGTGGTTAAGCTTATAACAAATATGGCTTACTAGTATTGAATAAGATTCATACAGGATTCAAAAGAAGAAATATAGCAGTTTATTGGTGAAAAATTAAACGTCAGCTGTACAGATTTCTGCAGTTACAACACATTACTTTGACATTATCTTCTTTGTTGAATGCTTGGCATTAAAACTAAAAACAAATAAAGAACAATATTGTTCAGTCGAACCAGAAGGAAAATTTTCATTACAAGATAAGTCAAAATTAAAAACGCGTGGACAGACCGTACACTTATCAGAGGATTTGGAATGGATATAAAGAATGAAAAACTCTACATCCATTCAGTTAAATAGGTCTCAAGATATCATGCTCCAGATTTCAAAATAATTGCAAAACTGTGCAAATACACAAAATTTACATAGGAAATTTCTACTGCTGCTAATGTTTGAACTAACCGAAACTACTGATATAATAGGTTGTAAGCTGGGAGGTCCTGCATTCTGTGAACATCTTCTAAAGACAATTCTCTCTCTAATTGTGTCCTTGTTGCTTGTAGAACCTCCTAAGAAAATGAGATGAATTTGAGATAAAAAGCCGATTATTAACATCTCATACACGACACATGGCCGCATCAAAAGTAGATACTACATAAAGTAACAGATTTCTTTTAGGGTCCGTCCATTTTTCAGACATTTTTGAGTAAAACAATTAATAATTGAGTTGAAATGATAGTAAACTTCTTAGCCAAAATTCATGGTGATTGGCAAGCAAACAGAGATTTTCTAACAAAAGTGTAAATGTTAGTATCATTTGGTTGTTTGGAAACTGTAGGAAAGCAATTCGATAAAAACATCACCATGAAGATTTATATTTAATTTCCTTGAAGCAGAAAATATATCACGTTTTGGTGAATCTTTTGGCAAGAAATTCATCATCACAACTTACTGATTTGTCATAATCTACATGTTTCAGTGTGAGAGGGAGAGAGAGATACACACACATCACACACAGACACACGGAGAGAGGGAGAGAAAGAAAGTACATTGAACTCCATGTATGACGCATGCATGGCAAGCCACTGAGCATCCAACATTGCAAATGCTATACAGTACAAGACATCAAATGCATCTTCATCTTCTGCAGTTGTACGAGTTCTCTTTCAGTAACAGGATAGGTACGTTCAGAGGAAAAAAGGAAGTAACCGTAATAAACATTGAACACTTACCCTCCAATATTTTAACAAAATTAAGGCCTGGAAGACATTTAGGTTTTGCTGAAAAAGAAAAAAATAATAATAATAAATAAAAGAACTATCAGATCAATATTTTAGCTTTTAGTTTCCATTCCACATGAATAATATTGAAGAAAAAAAGAGCTCTGACCCTTCTCACTGTAATGGGATTAAACCCAAATTCCTACATTCAAGAGTAATAGTAACAGAAACCAACAATCAAAAAACAAGCAAATTACTCATATTTATAGGGGTTCATTCCCCGCTGCAGGTTTTCAGAGAAAAATCAGTTTTTCATACTTCTCTTGCATACAAAAAGGCCCTCTAATAAATCTATCATATAGCAGGAATATTATGGTGACTTTCTGCATGTATCAACGGCCACTATATGATAGAAAAAACTTCACACTAAGTTCCCAATATTAGGTTGACCCATGGTTAACGGGGTAACTGCAAACTATGATTAGGCCCCAGAATAGGGGCAGAACTAGAATTAAATTTTAGCTTGTGCTAAAATAAGTGTGTATTAAGGTTTAAAGATAATCACCAACTATTTTTTCTGAAAAAAAGGTTTTTCCGATCCCCTTTTTTGTGACTGATTTTTCAACTGAAATTTTTGGTCCATGAATGACTTTCACCAACAAAAATCTGGCCATCAACTATGGAAAATTTTTGTTGCCGAAAGGTGTCATTCGTTGTAGTGACATTGCAAAATGAAGTGGTCCACGATCCAATTATATCTAATGAGAAAATATTATACAATAAGATACAAAACTGGAAGAGATTGGACGTGTGTTTAATTTTAACTGAGAAAAATTCGTGGTTGCATTTAATGTATGCAATTTGACAGAAGAAAAAAAAAATCTGGCCCAAGTCTTTTTACCTTGACCTGATCAGCTAATCATGAGAACACGAGTAAGAGATAGTTGAATTAAGAATAGAAATTTTTCAGGCGCATGCATAACTACTTGAATTTAGATTTTCAGATTGTTTCAATTGTGAGTCAAGAGTTCAAATTGCACAAGTTTTTACAGTGTGTAACCACCATAAACCTTTAGCAACTTGTATGTAATATGAACAAACACTCGCTGTGGGAAACAAAAAACCTCTAACCATTTCGATATTAATTTTATTAAACTAATGCCTTGCTGTTATCAATAAAGACCAGTTGATTTAAAGAAAATATTCAACATAACCAATTTTGTGAAACTGACAATTAAAACTAGTTTACATTAGTGAGAAAAAAATTTGGATTAGTCATGGTGTATTTAAAAAAAAAAACATAGAATCTAAGTTCTACTACATTTAAGTGTACCATTGATGTACCTGAGTATAAATCCAGCATATGAATCAGCATAAATGTAACATTAATGCCAGCAACAGCAAATGGGTACTCCCAGGCTGCACGCTTTCCACCTTGCTTAGAAAGTAATCGCTGAAAGGGAACCTTCAATTCAAATTCTAAAATATCAGTAAAAATCAATCCTTCCTAGATTTCAAAATACACATAACTGAAGATATTTTAACATCATACAAAACTATCCTTGATCTTGGAAGCAGCAGCAGATCAACCATACCCGATAAGTTTTGGCAAAAAAAAGCAAGTTCTCAAGCGAAATGAAGCCACAACCCCTAAGGCCAATGAGTAAGCACAATGAGACAATAATTCAGAATTTTCTTGAAAATAATATAGCTACAATTGATGCAATATTAGAAAGAATGAAAGAGAAAAGGAGCACACAGTACATCCACGTATAGCATATGAGCTAATGTGGTAGATCATTCTGTTTTTCAGTTTTAGAAAATAATTGCACTGGTTTAGTAGATCATTTTTATTTGAAACTACATAATAATTGAAGCAAACACTAATATAAATTGAGAATTCAAAGGACTGTAAGATTGAAAGTTTCTGCCTAAATACACGGTAGCACTAACTTTACTATCAACTCCAAAACAAAATGACCAGGCTCAATCCAATTTGTCTGCTTGCATGTATACACACCCCAAAATCCTAACGCTCGTACAGTCGTACTGACATGGGATGTAAAACTAGAACTGAAAATGTGGAAGTGCACCTGAAGTCAGTTGATGGATTAGCTCCTTGCCACCCCATATCCTTCCACTGCTCAGAGATTAGACCTTTAAGCTTAACATCCGGAAAGGCAGCATCCCACAAGGTTCGGAGAGCTTCCTGGCAGTAAAAGCAAGCAATTATATTGATGTGAACAAGTAACTTGTAACTAGAGTAAGTGTTGACATTACAAATGAATCCACCTCCATATCAAAAATTAATTGCTAATGGAAATATTACATAGGTAAGTAGTGGCTAGTTCTGTCTGAGGCTAATAGATGAGTTTTATAAATCAGAACATAGTCTTGGACTTGTGGGATCCTCAGCACATGTAGTTATAGTCGTGGAACTGAAGCGGTGGTCTTCTATTCCTTTTTATTTAAATTAACGAGATCGTGGGAAACAGAACAAGGATGGAGAATATACTTGATGATCAAGGCGAGTCTCATCAAAAGGCACTCCTAATCGTTCTTGAAGTGTTTGAAGTCTTTGTTCCTGCTAGCATTTCAAAATCTGCAACTTAGGTCAAGAAGTACTAAAAGTCAAAGAAGATTTGAAAACCCATACTGCAGCAGATTCAACAATATTCATCTTTATACACTTTACCCAAGAAATATTTTCACCAGAAGGGGCCATTAGGAAAAAAAAAATCATGATCTACATCTATATTACAATACATATAAGATTAGGCAGACCAACAGTTGAAAAAATATAATCCAATGTCTCTTTAATGCAATAAACCATTTACAATTTAGATACACGCTGAAATGCAAGGTCTCTTAAATCAATCAAATTTTCCAAATACCTGAGTAGGATTTAAAGTGTAGCCAAGAAATTTTCCGCTTCCATATCTTTTATTGCCTGAGCGGTTAAACATTCCTCCTATCCATGTTCTTGGTCCAACCATAGCATTAGCTATAACCAACAAAATCTGATTAGTGAAATAATAAGTTTTTGTTCGTTAGACAGTGGATACTGATTAAAAGAAGTAACTGAACTTACTTAACATGCCCCCACATCCGGCTGCAAATCAAGGAGTATTATAAATTTGATAAATATTTAGGCAATCTGTAATCTAGTATTCAGCTTAAGGAAAATTTTGAAAACTCAGGCATCATTAAATATAAGACAGATAAGAAATCACCCTCCATCAACATTTAAAGGCTCCATTATGTGATAGCACGAGCCTGCCTCTCCATCTACAGAAATTTGGCAGAGTTGGCAGTTGAATTTAGTTGTGGATGTTGTTCAAGAACAGTAGTATCAACCATTAGCTTATCATTTCTTTCTTACCCGAGTATGTCAATTTTTTTGAGAGAAGTTGACTCAGGTTTTAGCATGTATTATTTTGCATTTGAGTGAGGCAGGGGCTTCATGAATGGATTAAGGAGCAAAATTATCATAACTTTTTTATTATCAAAGCCTACAAGAACAGCACCTAAACCTGTATTCCTCTCAGCCCCTGTTTGACAACGATTATTGTAAAACTCTTTTTTCTATATACTCATTTTCAACCATACATTCACACAATAAAATTTTCTGTACGTAAACTTAAAACCTTTTCATACTTTTTAACCACGCATTATCTTAAGAATCACTATTCAAAACACTTTTTTTCCCCAAATAATGGTTGTCAAACAGGGCTCAGTTGTATAACCAACTGGTTTCGAGTTCAAGCTTTGACACTTTTAGCCCCTATTTGACGACCATAATTTTGAAAAATAGAGTTATATGAGAAAGGTAGCATGGAAATCATACAAGGTTTCATTATGCTTTTGCTTGTTTTTCAAGAGTCATTCGCTTAGGATAGATACAGACTTTACAATAAACGGTCTGCACCAAGGACAGAAATACAGAAAGCAAGGCAACAATAAGTACAAGGAAAAAGGTAAACCTAAGCAAAAGAAAACTCTATTGAGAACTTCAAAATTAAACTCAAAGGCAGCAGAAGTGGTAAGTGTGTGAAAACAAACTTATGTAAGAAATGTCATAAAGCAGTATTATTCATTTTTACTCACTAAAGCACTGAGCTAACTTTGATATTACGTGAGTAGAATTAAGCGACCAAGCCGAATCTTCATCATGCTTTTTTCCATCCCAGTAAAGTTCATCTTCATCAACCTGGATATTTGAATATCCATAAGAATGAAATAGATGCCAAATTACGTTAACTGCACTTAATTAAATATGAGGTGCTAAACACGTATGAATTATTTCTTTCTTCCATCTCAATAGGACGAATTATATGAGACATATAGATGAATGAAAGCATGAATTAAGATGAGCATAGAAGAAGGATATGAGAGAAACTGAAAAGCATTGATTTTCATACAAAAATTTACTTCAATCATAGCGGACAATGGTAAATGGATCCAATAGCATAATCCCTAAAGAAAATTGATGAAGTTAGTAATATCTGGTACTTACTGGACACCAGTTAGCTATAGACAATTATTCTTTCTAATTTTTAATTAAAAACCGACATTTGAGCACTGGAAATAACCAGAACTAGCATTATACATAGCCAAAACTAAGAAAATAATTTTTTGTTTCAAGAAAGAAACTGAAGCACGGAAAATATTGGAGACCGGTATACTTTTAGCCAAAACTAGTATAGTTTAATGTTAATTACATAACAATCTTGAATATCAATCGAGTAAAATAACTAGAAATTAGTAGAATAATTTATAGCTTCAAAGTAACGTATTCATTTTCAAGAAAATCTCTAGACTTCAATTGCAGCACAGGATGTCAATGGACAAAACTAGTATCAAGACTCTGTGATTGCATTGTCTGGTGCAATACTGTAGGTTAATGAATAATCACCTCATTCTACAGGAAGATTTATTTGCTTGTGGTTCTACACAATCGAAATTCCGTCCTGTATGATTCAAGACTCAATCTAATGCCCTAAGAATTCTAAGACTTCTCTGAAATTTTTAAAATAAATGTATACGAAGATGAAATTACTTCTGGGGAAGCTGAATACTAATAGAAAAACCAGTGTATTTTCAAAAGAAAAGTTAGTCCCTCCGTTTTTGGTGCTATAAAATGAAAGAGTGAAGGTTAGAGAGAGATTATCAGCAGCTTACTCTTCTATTAGAGGCACAAGAAGGAATACATTTTCTACGCCTTAATCTCATCAGAGACAAAAATGTGAGAGATCAGAATCTCCTACCCTTTCTAAGCAAAAAGCAAAGCAAAAGCGAGTTGATGATACAGTAATCCAATGATTGCATTTACCCATGCTTGGCTCCTCTAATTCAACCCGTAATCATTCGAAAACACTCCCATTTTCCCAATTTCTCCACCAAATTATTATCTTAAAATTAAATCCCTATATCCTCCTGTATCTCTAGGAACAACAATAGGGAAAAAAAATTGAACTTTTGGGGGGTGACATGAAAAGGGAAGATTCATAGCGCAATCAATGGGCAATTTGCAGCATTAACATCATTGTGGACAGAGAAATATTGGGTTTTCATTATGAAAGAGGTGGACAAAAAGTTTTTCAAAAAGGAAAGAAAAAGGCAGGTATATTTCATATTTGTATTCTCTTTGCATGACACACCAGACAAAATCACACGCTCAAGAAACACGTACAAAGATACAAACATATAAACACCCTAAATATATACTTGCAGCACATTGGAGGGTATGATAAAGATGGGAAAATGCACCTCTTAACGCATACGAGAATTGAAATTCTTCTTCCTGTTGTTGAAAGGAGGAATGTGGGGCCAAGTTGGAGGAAGCAGTGGGACCATAGCGGGAGCAAAAAAGGAAAAAGTGGGAATATGAAAATGATGAAGATGAGAAGAGGGCTAGAGAGTGCCTTGGCTTTCTGGAACCGACCATGTCGCAGAATGCCCGCCTATTTCGTAGTATTTGACAGAAGAATTTGCACTCCACCCCCAATTTTTTGGATTTGCATTTTAGAAAATGTGACTTCTACGGTTAATTGAGGATAAATAGCACGTAACATTCTTACTTTTCAATGTTATTGTACAAAATGTTCATACTTTTCATTTTTTGACATTTTTATCCATACCTTCTATATTTCATTGTGCAAAATGTCTTTTTCAACCATTTTTCAATAAAAGATGATTTTACCCTCCTATTCAAATAAAACAAAAAGAAAAAAAATGAATAACCAACTGCAACTATAGTTCTTAAGTTTTTAAAAAATTACAAAGAAATCATAAATTCTCCACCATCACCACTTTCATAACATATCAAGTTGTCACGTATAGATCCACATAACACCACCGGTGGGCGTGGTGGCCGAAGGTGGTGCTATGTGGATCTATAAGTAGCGGCTTGGTGGGGTTGTGAAAGTTGAGGTGGTGGAGAATTTTGGATTTATCTGTAAAATTTTTTTAAAAATTTAGAACTATGATCGTAATTAGTTGTTTATTTTTTTTTTTCTTTTTATTTCATTTGAATAGAATGGTAAAATCGTCATTTTATTGAAAAATTTGTTGAAAATGACATTTTGCGCAATGAAAGGTGGAAGATAAAGGTATGGACGTTTTGCACAATGACATTGAAAGGTAGGAACATTCTGTGCTATTTATCCGTAATTATATTACCACCACAAAATTTACTTGTTACACCACATTTTTATTATTTACTTAAATGACTAAGAAAAATTACTTAATTAACCATACTTTTATATTTATTTTTAACGTTAAACAATTTTCATAGACACTACGATCATTAAATTAACAAACTTGTCCATTATTTCCTTTACAGCAGTGCTAATTTTTTGAATGAATCTCTATTTTATTATGATGGTGGTTTACGATTTGTAAGGTGGCTGCCAGTGAGATTTTACCGGTGAAATGTTCTACAGCAACATTGAAGAAAAAGTTGGGCTCGAATGCTAGTGGGAGATGTTTCACGGGATATGCTTGTTATTTCTTGCAAAATGTTTAGAATAATGAAAGGATCTGAAGTTAAAGGACTTGGATTCTTGTAAAAGCTATAGCTAAACAGCTTGCATACAAAATGTTGCAAAATTCAGAATTCATAAACCCCATAAAACAAAATCAATTGGTTCTCCCGCAATTTCTTTTTTGTACGATTTGAATTATTTAATGATGAAATTTTGGTGTTCTGTTTTTGCAAATTCCAATGGGACTTCATCTGAAATGAGGACTAAAATTGAAATGTTGAGTGTTGTTCACGAAAATATGTCTAATTAAGATCACCGCAAGTGTACGGATGGTTAAACAAGTAATAAAGTGGACTTTTTTAGTCCGAGTATCGTTCTCATAGAGATTTATTTAATTTGATTTCTATTTACTACGACCTTAACCAAAACGATAATATTAACTGGAATTAAATCAACTATAATGCAAGTGTGAATTACTAAACTAAATATAATTTATGGTTGAATACAATTTTTTTGTAATTTATGAATGAATGACGCATTAAGATCTCGAATCTCAAAGTAATAATTATATCTAACCTTAGTTTTATAATTTGACAACACGAATCTAATTATGACGAATCAATGTTCCTGTCATAGCCAACAATCTCTCTCGAGTAATGTTGGACCTATCCTCGCATACGACCCGACTATATCTCTATGACGGATGCGAATATACAAGAATGTATGCGGTTTTATGAACACTTAGAGATTCACATAAGGCATAGCGGTATATTTATATCCCCTATCGGACCTTATGATGATTCATAAATGTCGAATTTATTTCCCTTCTCTCGAATGCATGAAACAA
>CAIGRP010050213.1:0-13595 GCA_903798385.1 Fraxinus cuspidata
TGTTCGTTTGACTTTGTTTTAAATGTAAATTGTCTATTAAAATAAAGGTTTTTTTTTTTTTTTACAATTGATTATAAAATTTGTTCCAATTGCCAAACCTAGAAACCATTTTCCCACCTAAATGTTGGGAAAATGATTTCCTTAATTTGGTGGAATTGGTGCATGTGTGGGGGTGGGTGGAAATTATTTTTCATGGCAAATTTTTTTATCAAACAACCATAAATCATAGAAAATGAAAATTCCATGGAAAATAAGGGTTATCAAACATACCCTAAACAAAGTTCGATTGATTCTCTTGAAAATGTAGTTAGTTACTAGACTTTGACTTTTTGAAGTGTTCAACAACTAGAGCTTAGACTTACATAAAGTATAATGAATGTTGGCAAACAAACTTCAATAGCACGTTCTCGTAAAATGTTTAGAGTCAAATGTTTGGGTTGAACTTTGCGGCATTGCGCCACAATATTCTATAATTTGCATTTCTATTGGGATGCTATTTGATAGAGTACTATTGTTTTTCCTTTCTTTATCAGGATGCACTCATAGACTCTCGAGTTTTGATAAAGAGGGGTAAGAGTTCGAATGCCAAAAATACATCTTTGGAGAAAGAAAGTATTCAAGGGCAAAGATGAAAAATGAGTGTGTCCAAAAAAACGTTTGCCTCAAATTTTATTTATTTTAACCTTTATTTCAAAAAAATAATAAATTCAATACTTAATTAAATTAATTATTCTGAACTAAAATAAATATCTAAGTATATACAAGCCTTGAGAAGAATTTAAACGTTTAAATTTATAAATAGATAGGTCTAAGTAATATATTAATGAATATTACTTGATGGTTGAAATGAAACTTGACCATCTATAAATTTTGCCAAACCTGATAGGAGTCCACGTCTGTATCCATCAATGATTTTTCAAGAAGATGAAGGTGTCCTAATATTTTTTCAAATGTGAAATTGCATACTATGAATGTTGAATTGTAATTATGTTTTAATTTTTAATCATTATATTGTTTCAAGCCCCAAAAAAGGATGAGGCTTTTTAGAAATTTATAATTTCTCATGTTTTCTTAGAAATCTATGTCTTCAATATACTTCTAGTAGTAACAATGCAATTATCAGTATAAAAGGAAAAAGAAAATAGCCAACAAGTCGACCAAGAGACGAGCTCGAGGGACAAGCCGAGCCTAGGTTTCTTGAGGCAAGCTAGCTCGCACTCACTCACCCCATTTAATACCCTTAATTAATCTCACGCTTGAACCCTATTCTTTATATCTCATTTTCCCAATATAATAATTTTATATGTAAATTCAAATTTTTTTCATGCTTTTAACTATACATTAAAAAAATCTTTTTACTATATTCTCAAAATATGGGACTTAAACATTGGCTAAAACTATCATACTTTTCTCCAAATAGCCTAAAAATACCCCATTCTATAATTTTTATTCAAAACTTACTTTTTATTGGTACATATTAATAGAAACTCATTTTAAAATTTTTTTTTCAATCACTCACAATAAAATAATTTTCCACATGAATTCATAAATTCTTTCTACTTAAAAAAAATCAATTTTCTTAAAATCTATTATCATAAAATTTACATCAAATAAACCCCTAATCTTCGAAAGCTTTTAGGACCAGCAAGACCCGCCACAGTAGCTTCAATATGTTAAAAAGGTATATAACTTCCATATTATATTTTAATGTTAATTCGTATTTTCATCTCAAATAATGATAATTTTAGTATCTAAATGAGCCGGAAAAAATTTAAAAAATATGAAAGAAGAAAAGAAAATTAGAGAAGGGGAGACACGTTATCTTAGGTCGTGTGTACAAATTATTCTATAAATATTTTGTCTCATATAAATCCAAACAGGTCCTTAATATATTCGACCATGAAAAAGAAGACAATATGTCTTGATTTTGCATATGTGTGTGTGTGTTACTCATATTTTGGCAAATATAATATAAGTGACCATCAAAAGAGAAGAAATAAAAAAAGAAAAGCGAAGAGAGAGGTTGTCATGGTATTTGAGTTTCAACTACTTTGTGATTCACAATATACATTCGATCATTAAAATGTTAAACGAAACAATAAAAAGTAAAGAGAAGAGAAAAGACGTATGGTCTTGATTTATTTGATTCACAAATTTGTAATAATATTTGAATAAAATAATAAAGTCGGATCACATTATAAAGGCTATTGCGTTAATTATGCCAGAATATTTGATACAAATTGTTGGGAATGTAAGTGTTATGCCATAAACTCAATCAATTTAAGTTGTAAACAATTTAATGTGTTTAATGCATTTTTATGCCAAGAACTATTATATATTTAAATTGTTTTTCTAATGAATTATATTAATTAATAGAATCTGTAGATTTAAGTTTTTTTTTGCAATTTGTTAATCACAAGAAGTTGTGATTGTGAGATACAAATTGCAATATGACTGAATCTTAAATTATTCGTGATCATAAGCAACAATGAGATACGGATATCGTTATTATGGTTAGACCATCATGTGTGACATTTCTTATTTGCGAAGTAAGTAGCTGATCTCATAAACTAAGCAAATGAACATGTGTATGTTTAGTTATAGAACAAAAAATTGGAGACCCGCTAGGGAGATTCCACATGGATAACTATATGAGTGTCAGTGGTTAATCTTTAACGTTCAGTAGTAAAATTAGTAATTTGACTTGAGGTCGTCACGGTGTCTTATATGAAGACAGTCAAACTTTGGTGATATTGGATGTTGCTCTGTCAAGAGACGCTAATACAATATCGTTAGGGTATATCAAGAATCATATAAAAGCTGTGAATGATCAATAGATGATTCTTCACTATTAGATAGTAAGAGATTATGATCTATATTTTATCCAGTTAAGTTGATAATGAAATCANCCAAGGTGAACTCATAAGTCGAAAGTGAGTTTTCGACTTACATTCACTTAACAGTGAGATATAAGATATGATCAATAATTGAGATTGACACATATCCATATCTCTTAATTGATCCGATCATATTGGCGAAAGGATTATAGTTTCACGATAAACGAACAAGTTTGATTTTGTCATACCACGTGATATTTTCCGTCACATGTATTGCATGTCACATTGCTAGATTTTAATATGGGAAGACGAATGTAAATTTGTGATAAATTAAAAAATAACGTTTTAATTTATCGACTTTGATTAGATCAAAATAATAATTCAAGTCGTTAGATATCGTGATTGAGAACCTAATGAGTCACACACAAAAGAGAACCAGAAGAATGAGATTTACCAATGAATTAATTGACAAGTGTTTGATAATTAATTAATTGAGTGGTTTATTAATAGGCCCAAATTAATTAATTAGATTAATTAATTCATTGATCAGATTTAATTAATTTGATTAATTAAATACTGGATCGGATTAAGTTTAAGAGACGGGCTAAGCCCGCTTGAACTTATATTAATAGGCTGCTAGGGTTTGAAAATTAGAGAAAAATAATTCATTATTCTTGCTAACACAAGAAAAGAAAACTTAGCCGTCATTCTTGTTTTTTGTGTGGATCACCATTTGAGGTTGGACAACTGGACAACTTGGATTGCAAATCATAATCATTGAAATTCAAGAAAAAGCAAATGAATTTGTGGTATTCATCAAATGTATAATTCTTAACACAGTTTTCTATCTAAACATAATGCAAATCCTTGGTGGAAATTGAAAATTGTTTTATTTTCCGCTGTTCATGATTAATTCAGTTCCCAATAGGGAATTCAAAGATGTATTACTCGATACTACTTGAAATCAACCATCGAATTGAGATGTTGAATGACACAATAATGAAGTATTTGATCACAACCGAAATAATAAAAGAAGATAATAAAATATGGCAGAGGATTTAGGAAATTTTATTGTACCACAAATAACGAAAATTGAAAAATATTACAATGATTTTAAAAATTAGTAATCACTTTTCTCACACTATAAAATTGTATATAAGAACATAATATTTATAGGCAACTATGTAGGGCGAAATTCAAACCCTAATAAATTAGTTGTAGTTAAAGTAGAATGTAAAAAACGTGTTAAAACTTGAAAAGGGGTTTGGGTTGGATAACCCTGTCGCTCGAGCGATAAAATAGCGATGATCTGTCACTCAAGTGCCAGGCGGGCGACAACCTGGAGGTGATGCTCGAGCGGCCAGTTAGGGTATGCTAGCGAAAATGCGGCAACTTTTCTTCCCGGTCCACCTCTTTGAGTCCAACACAAATTCCAACTCCCATTAGGACTTCCAAAAAAATTTTCAACTTGAATATAACTAAAAAAACATTCCAAACTAAATTTCTCTTGACGTACACTTCAATTAGAATTTTTCAATTACTTCAAAAAAGAATTCGGGTCACACCCAAATTCTAACAATCTTCAACTCGACACGAATTCTACTACAATGAACAAAGCTCCAAACTTTTCTCCACCTGGAGAAGAAAATCTGTCTCCAAGGAATGAGTTGACTTTTCAACAATAATTAAAACTTACTTTCCCAACCAAACACAAAATACTTCATCTCTTCCAATGAATCCAAGCAATACTCTACAAAATTACCTCAAATTCTAAAAAAATCATAATAATTTTAAAATTCACCAAACGGGACTGTAACGCACCCCAAAGCATAATCAAACCCAAATACTTTTTAAAAAGACCACTTGCTAGATTGTACACATTCTACTACGCTGAAAGTATACTCAACAAAATCAGCATCCACGTACATTTTTTCCACTAAGTCCATATCCCTAGCAATAAAATATAATGGCACCAAGGTGATGGTGGCAAAACGACATTATCCATATCTTTAGAATTCCACTGAGCTATATTCTTCAAACCCAATCCTTTATGAGCTCCTTAAAGTATTGTACCAAACTGAATGTCCACTATGATACTGAACATGTGCTGATTGACTCTTCTAGATTCTGCACAATCTTACAAGATGTATAACTGAGGCATTTTTTTGTCCCTCCAATGCAACCTGGACACCTTTACAAACCTTCAAAACTTCACATCCACTAAAGAACTCATAACCCTTTGAATCAAGGATAGACAACGTAGTGAGATTCTCTTCAAATTCGGAACACGTCGAACTTTGCCAAGTGTTCTAATTGTCCAATCCAATAGCTTCAATCTGATAGGACTGGACATGGTCCGATTTGGTTTTCTTCAGAACCGAAACAAAATTTTCGAGTATTTGATAAATGAAACCGTTCGGATTCGGTTCGGTTCGGTTCCGTACCATAATTAATTTTTTTAACATTTACAACAACACTACATAAATACAACTAATGCCATTTTCATTTGTAGCTTCGATAGATAGTTGGAGAGGTGAAGTCGGACTCGACAACTTCGATTTGGGCATGTAGATGTAAGTTTTCAATTTATCAAATGATTTGAGGTTAGTGGACATGTGCTTACCGAATAAAAGTATGAAATTGGAAATTGAAGGATAAAAACTTTAAAAAAACTTAGATCTTGAGCTAACAATGAAACTAATAATTGAGCCAAAAAATTAAAACAAAAAGTTGAATTTAGAAATTGGGTTGGACTGGGCTAGCTAGGCATGAACTTGGCTTGAGAACTGGAGCATTAATCACTAAATTAGTTAATTTGTTTAGAAAAAATTAAAATAATTTAATTAATTCAATATAAAAAATTAAAAATTTATTTAGATTCAGTTCTGGTCTAGAACCGAGAATTGAATTAAATCAATCGATGGTTCTCGATTCAAATACACGTTTGAGTATTTAACTTATGAAAAATCACTCGATTCAGTTCAGTTCGATTCAGGTTCCGGTTCGATCCTGTTTGATTCAAGAGTTTTGTCCAGCTATAAATCTGGCCGTATCAATTCCATCAACCCGATAAGGTGTGTTGTTTCCTATAACCACGACACCTTTGGAAACAATTTCATATGTAGTAAACAAGTCCTTATTAGGACATATATGAAACACACACACTGAATCCAGAATCCAATCCTCCTTTGGTTTAGACTCGATGTCAGAAATAGTCAAGAAATCTCCTTCACTTACAATGTTCTCTGCGATATATGCTTCAACTGAAGTCTCTGATTGTTTCTCGTATATACTTGCAGCCAACCTTTTTTTATTCTGCAATTAGTAGCAATCATTGTTCATGTGTCTTTTTTCTTGCAGAAGTTACAAATAGGAACTTAAATTTCATTCTGTCCCTTAAAAAACCACCATGAACAACAAGGTCTTCTGCATCTCTGGCCTCAGAGAGATACTTCATCTTCTCTTTTGAAAACAAAGTATCATATACCTTATCTATTATGAGAGTATCACGACTATACAAGATCGTGTCTCTAAATGAAGAAAATTAAGCGGGCAACAGGCAAAATAGGATACAAGTGAGATCTTCTTCATTATACTTTACTTCAAAAGTTTCCAAATGAGCGACTATCTCCTTAAATACAGCAAGATGATCTTCCAATGATCGACCTTCTTTCATGAGATGATAGTATAATCGTTGCTTCAGATGCAATTTGCTTGTTAGACTTTTGGTCATACATAATTGCTCCAACTTCAACCATAAAGCAGATGGTGAACCCTCCATCAAAACATCTTGAAAAATGGTATTCAATACATGAAGATGAATGTGAGAAATTGTCTTCTTATCCTTTCGCAATTTCTCTTCTGCTGTCAAAGTTGCAGGCATCTTGTCAATTCTTATCAACGCATTATCCAAATCTTGTCATGCGAGTACTGCACACATTTTAACCCGCCATAGCGAAAATGTAGTGCTTTGATACAAAAGCAGAATGTCATACTTCATGCAAGTCATCACAAACAAAAAACATCGACCAAATCAAACCCTACGCTCTTGCGGAACTACTGAACCTGTGCTCTGATACCACTTGTTGTGTTAATTATGCCCAAAATCTCATATACCAATTGTTGGAAATTCAAGGATCACGTATTACTCGATACCACTTGATATGAAATCAATTACCGAATGGGGATGTTGAAGTTATATGACACAATAATGAGGTATTTGATCACAAGTAAAAGAATAAAAGAAGATAAGAAAATATGGCAGAGGAATTAGGAGATTTTATTGCACCGCAAATAATGAATGTGGAGAAATATTACAATGATTTTAAAAGCTAGTAATCACTTTTTTTCACATTATAAAATTATATAGAAGAGTCTAATATTTATATGCAACTGTGTAGGGCGATGTCTAAACCCTAATAGATGAGTTATAGTTGAAGTAGAATACCAAAAATGTATTAAAACGTGAAAAAGGTCTAGACCGAATAATCCTTCGCTCGAGCGAGTGCTAGGGGGGCGACAAGCGAGCGACCAAGTCTTGAGAGAAAACCTGCAGGTGTTACTCTAGCGGCTAGTTAGCTATATGTTAGCAAAAATGCGGCGACTTTTCTTCCCAGTCCACATTTTCAAGTCCAATACAAATTCCAACTTTCAATAGGACTTTCGAAATAGAATTTCAACTTGAATATGACTCTAAAAGAATTCCAAACTGAATTTCTCTTGACGTGCACTTCAATTAGAATTTTCAATTATTTCAACAAAGAATTCAAGTAGTAACCAAATTGGCTACAGAGTTCTCTACGCTTAGCAGGTGTCCTAAAATTTGATGGGCTATGTTATGGGTAAATAATTGTACCCATTGGTTGTCCACTTGGGTTCAGAACCATGCGTAAGCACTTGCGTAGAGCCTGATCATGATAGCTTTCCTATATGGATGAAGTGGGATCTTTGTAACTCAGTGGAAGAAGAGCGGTCTCATCTGAAAAGCGAGAAGAAAGTTAGCAATGGCTGAACAAATTGAAATGCCGCGAGTGAAACTCGGAACCCAAGGGCTTGAGGTATGTATTCTACTTTTCTTAATTCAGCTTCAGATTCGATTCAATTTGTAAGTCCCAATTGAAGGTTTTTTTTTTTTCCTCAACCGAATTCATCAAGAGATCTATTTGATTTAATTGGTAACCTTTTTGGCTGATGATTTAGCATCCTGAAAATAATCAATCAAATCTCTATACAACTTTGCAATTATTTTCATCAATTGAACGGAGTGAATTTATTAAGTATCTCTTACATATTTCTTTAGATACTATCTATAATGTACGAATCCTTATTTTTCTATGTAACAAGAATGCTAAAGCTTAAGTAGAGTTCTACTTGAGTTTGAAGAAATTCTGCGATTGATTTGAATTAATTCCAAGATCGAAACACTTGCAGTTGTTTTTTTAAAGATGGAACATGTCATGGTTTGAACTCCAAATTCAGCTCCTCCTTAACCGCAACTCTCTGGAACTTGCACCAGCTGATTGATAACCAATTCAACGTAGAAAAACAGAATTGGGGTGGGGAAAATGATGATAAAATGAATTGAAGAATCAATTCACTAGTAACTGAAATTGCATAACAGAATTCTTGAACCCTCCACATTAATCGTTGGCATACCGCCTTGCTTCAAATTCGTCACCATTATCTACCCTGACTTTCATAGTATTGGCTTCATCAATGGCTTAGTTCAGTCCCCTAATTAATTTCTCATCCACAAAGCTGTGGTTGTTCCCACTATCAACGAGCATAGATACTTTCTTTCCCTTAATTATCCCAGGGACTCTAATTGTTTTGTGCTTCAGACTTCCAGCTAAGGCACTGATTGATATCTCCATGACTTCTTCACCTCCTTGTCTCCTCACTCTCCTGATGTTTTGCCATTGTTCCCACCGGCCTTATCTTGCTATATGATTCAGTTACTTCCTCCCCCTGTGTTGTCTGCAAATCTTCTGCATAATTCCTTAGAAAACATGCCCCAGTCTGCTTTAGGATGACTTGCAATGAAGCCATCAATCCAAATGTCTGCCTTCCCCTTCAAAGTACTTCTCAGCCATTCTCTAGGTCCTTCACCTTCAAAGTGTGGGAAATCAAATTTAGGTAGGTTAGTGCCTCCCCTGATTTCACCTCTAGCACGACTACTATTCTCTTGACCACTACTTCCTTGTATGGTTAACACACTACCAGATCTCATGTTAGTCATGGATCCTTCCACAAAAGCAGTCATTTGGGCCATTATAGTCACTAATTTTCATACTTTTGATTCATGTCTAATACAACATCCTTAATTTTTTCTTGCCTATGACAAAGTACCTGAAGTGTTTGCTCCGAAGACTCCATTCTGGTCTCCAGTTTGCTGGTAACAGCTTTGAAGGCTTTACCCAGATCTGCAACCTCTAAATCCAGTTTCTGCAAATGGTCATCTACAACTTTGGCCCGTGTATCCATGAATTGTGAATGCCCAGCATAACACACTTGCTTTGATACCATTTTGTCACAGTTTGAACTCCAGATTCAGCTCCTCCTTAACCGCAACTCGCTGGAATTTGCACCAGCTGATTGATAACCAATTCAACGAAGAAAAACAGAAATTGGGTGGGGGAAAATGATGATAAAATGAAAAGAGATGAGACATAAAATGAATTGAAGAATCAATTCACTACTAACTGAAATTGCATAACAAAATTCAACACCCGCAGTCCTCGCACATGGGTGTTTATATACGCTCATTGAAGAAATCGCATTTTCACGGAAAGAAGAAAGTAACAAACGCGTTCCTAGCTAATAGAGCAATTTGACCTTGTTTCAATTAAAGCCCACGGCACCGTTTGGATTAAACCATACGACGCTGTCTTGAATTTCATAATTTGGTTGGATCTTCTTCTTCCGGTTTGGTTTCCTTCTCTTTCCCCAGCCGTTTCCCCACGTAACAGAAAAGTCATTCATTAGTTTCTTCCGATAATGTATTCTTGAATCTAATTCTTCATCCAATCATATATCTTATTTTTCTTGCAGGTATCAAAGTTAGGTTATGGTTGTATGGGGCTTTCAGGTAACTACAATAATCCTGTTCCTGACGAGGAAGGAATTGCGGTAATCAAAGAGGCATTTAGTAAAGGCGTTACGTTTTTTGACACATCTAATCTTTATGGCGTGAACTATGCTAATGAATACTTGGTGGGAAAGGTAATTTCTCAGATACTTGCTCTAGATTATGGCAGCACACCATATGCTGGCAATATACTTTTTCTTTTTTAGTCATTATAAGATGATGGGACAAGCTGATTAATATTCATCCCCTGAAATTGTGAATTTCTTTTGCCGAAACACACAATCTTTATGTTTGTACTATCAACAACTAATTTTATAGTTGTTTTATTTGCTGCCACGTTACTTGTACATTATGAGTTATTGGTGTTGGACTTGTGCATTAATGTCCTGGAAAGTTTCTCTAGCCCATAAGCTGTGACCCATGAGGCCACTGCACGAGTCGTATCCTGGGCTTGTTGCATAGTCTGAGGTGTAATACATTTTAGCATGTCTGCACTTATGTAAGCATGGTATCGCTCAGATAATTTGATGTTAATGAAACTACAATTTAGATGTTGGTGTTACGACCAACTTTGGGTTTGATTTGTTTGAATAGGTTAGTGAATATTAATTTCTCGTGTAGAAAATTAGATCTTCCATTTGCTTATTTAAAACCGTGATAATAATGACAGTCAGAGAAGAAATTTAAGGATAAAAAGAATTATAATCAGACATCTTTCTTGAATATCCACCTGCTCAAAACTTCTTGCTCAATTATGTAAATTATCATCCAACTTATGAATTTGATAAAATTTTCGTACAAAAGCCAGGACGTAGGATTGTTAAAAGTGCATCTATTGTATCTATAAGATCTACAAAAAATTACAAAGGAACACAATATTAAAAAGTTTCAATATATGCAGAAGCTATTCGTTGGAAGGGTGATATAAATTGGTTATTTGATTGTTCCTGAAGTTATTTTTAACTTCAGATTTGCTTTAATGGACCAATATATGACTATTGATTTAGAAACCAATAACTATAACATATAAGCATTTTGTTGGTCATCTTTGAGTGTTCTTATGGTAGACATTCCAATGCTTCAGGCACTAAAGCAGTTACCTCGAGAAAAGATTGAGTTAGCTACGAAGTTTGGAGTAGTCGGAATTACTCCTACCGAAGTTATAGTAAAAGGTTCACCTGAATATGCCCGTTCATGCTGTGAGGATAGTTTGAAACGTCTTGGTGTGGATTATATTGATCTCTACTACATACATCGAATTGATACGACTGTGCCTATTGAAGAGACGGTGAGTTTTTTTTTTATATGCTTCTATTTGGTCATATACAGTCATTTTGATTAATGGTCGAGAACCTCATTTTCTCTTGTATTTATATTTCTTAACACGCTCTAAAATTTATTCACATGTTATGTTGATAAACTTTTATTATTATTATTATTATTATTATTATTATTATTATTATTATTATGTTGCAGATGGGAGAACTTAAAAAGCTTGTCAATGAAGGTAAAATAAGATATATTGGGTTATCTGAAGCTAGCCCAAACACAATAAGGAGGGCTCATGCAGTTCATCCTATTAGTGCTCTACAAATAGAATATTCCCTTTGGACTCGTGACATTGAAGAAGATATAATTCCAGTTTGCAGGTTTTCCCAAATTCTCCACTATTTCTATTATAGTTTCAATTGTTTATAATATTACATTCTCAGTATATAATTTGACAAATTACTATGTGGGAACTTAAAAGTAGATGCTTGAATTTAAATTTGGCTTTTTTAGAATGTAGAGTTAGTACTTGATGTCATTTTCCTTCTAGAATTAACATTGCAATGTTTAGCTCTTATTTTCTAGTATAATAAATAGTTCATGTTTGTGTACTTTTCTTCTTGATATGAACTGTCTTTATTATTGGGTTAAACTCCTGTCACACTTAGTGTTTTAAACATTTTTGCATAGAAGAAGTATTTTTCCTTCTTTCAATCAATGTTGCAATTTCCCAATTCATCTTCTATTTTTCCTCCTTCCATCTTCTGTCCGCTATTATGCTTCAGGCGTGTATAGTTTTTCCTCTTATTGTTATCCTCCTTGTTCAATAGTCATGTTCTCATATAGGATTTATTTTCTTTTTCTTCTTGGAATGGATGATTAGGGAACTTGGTATTGGAATAGTTCCATATAGTCCAATAGGCAGAGGGTTTTTTGCTGGAAAGGCCATAGTGGAGAAGGTGCATCCAAATAGTGCATTGGTATGTATGCATCGATATCTATTAATTTTCATTGTGTAGTTTCTTCTTCTATAACCAAGGTGGTTTTGGAGTTTCTTCAATTCAGTAATTTGTATTTGCTGAACATTGCCTAATTTTCTTACGATCAGGAACATCACCCTAGGTTTACTGGAGAGAACTTTGATAAGAACAAGGCCATTTATTTTCGTATAGAAAAGTTAGCTAAGAAGCATGGATGCACTCCTGCTCAACTTGCTATCGCATGGGTTCTTCATCAAGGAGATGATGTCGTACCTATTCCGGGTAAGCCCATTCATATAAGAAGCTTACTTTAAATATGGTAGTTTGATAATACTTTTGGCAATTAACAATAACAGAAAAATACAGATGATGACTGAAATATATATTACAATATTAATCTCATGAATTGTTTTGATTTTAGCGATAATATGTCAATCAATCTTTTAATATTTGTAGGTACGACCAAAATAAAGAATCTCCACGAAAATATTGGTTCCGTGAAAGTGAAACTTACCAAAGACGATTTGAAAGAGATTTGTGATGCTGTTCCTGTCAATGAAGTGGCAGGGATTAAAACTCCTACGGAGGCTCTTGGAAGTTTCACGTGGAAATATGCCAATACCCCACCCCCAAAATGAACTTAACAAGGCTAAATGCTTATATCTTATGTTTTGAAAGAATAGGTTCTTCTAGTTCGAGTTATATTTTTAGCAATTTCTTCGACTTTGTGTTTCTATTTCTTGAGTCAATGATGTAAGTAGTGTAGTGTTTTTTTCGAGTCAATGATGTTATACAAGGTACTGTGAATTAAAGTAGTGGCCATTTTGTATTATCATTATTGTGATGTTATGTTATGTTGTAATTTGTAAAGTGTACTGTCGAGTGCCGTCTATTAGTAGTCATTGAAGATCATACTATATCTTCTGGATTTGGATTTAATATTATCCACTTTTCGGTGATTTGAACATGCATTCTGTCGTAATTAAGGAAGCGAAACTACCAGACAATCTTCATTTTTCTCCTTATTTTATTTGATTAACGTTGGAGTAAAATATTCATGATTGCTGGCAGCCTCAGTTGTCCACTGTGTATGATAAGATACCATTATGGCCGCTTCACTCGATCTGCATTGCTAGTGGCGGACCCAACATTGAAGCTCAGTCCGAGCAATAAGCGATTGTAAGGGCGAGATCGTTTATTAATATTTAATTAAATAATATTAAAAATTACTCAATATATTTGTAAACGCACTAAAAAGTAAAAATTATATATAAATGAAAGGTAATTCAATACAACCCAAAAGTTCTAAAGAAATACGCAATACAACGAACTTTGTAATGTATTCAATATATATATATATATATATATATATATATATATATATATATATATATATCCAATATATTTATATATATATATATA
>CAIGRP010050235.1:0-29070 GCA_903798385.1 Fraxinus cuspidata
TTTTTTTTTTTTTATTTTTTGAAAACTTTTAATTTAAACTGATTAAAATCAAGTGGTCATGAGCAAGTCAAAACACTCGTGAAAAACAAGGAAAATAATAGTTGGAAGCTGCCCGTGGAATGGACCCTTTTATACCATAAGATATTCCGAGGTCCTAGACACTTCTTTTTCTTGTATTAATGTAATTTGATTTGACCTCATAATTTTCAAGAAATTTCATTTAAAATTCTTGATATAATATATTCTTGATCATCGATTTCTTTTTAGGTGAGTTAAGTGGAATGAATAGCTCGAGCTCCTTAACTCTCATTTCAACATAAGTTAAGTACCGATATTTAAGAATACACCCGCAACGTGATTCTCAATTCTCTCTACACCAAACACTAATTATTTCTAATTTTTATATATTAATTAAATTTTGTAATATTTTGGTAGAATCCCTTTCTTTTTTTTGGCGGTATAGACCCGGTCGACTAGACTTAGCTATTGGAGATGAAGATTAAAATTAGTTCTGATAATTTATTTTGTTATGGTTATAACTTATTTATTCATTAAATAGAATACGACATTCAATTTTTTATCCATGACTCTATAGTTAGTATAAATATTCATTGGTTGATTAGTACAAGGGTTAATTCAGTCTTTTCATGATATCAGAGTCTTCATATGAAGAGAAACTCGTGAACGACTCCAATCATAATACACCCACCCTCCATGGTTGAATATGTAAGAGTTAGATTCGACTCTATCGTCACATGTTTTTTATTTTGTTATCTTTCTCATTTTTTCTCTTTGTTTCGGGCCAAATAATAATAATAATAATAATAAGCTATATTAGTGTTAATAATTGGCAATTAAGCAAAGTGAGAAAAAAAAATAGTATAGATTGAGTAATATAAAAAAATTGGGTTCAAGAACTTTTTACTTTGTGATTCTAACTATAGTCTAAAGCTCAACCAAATTTCCATAATTCAAGAATAACGTAACCTTTGTGAAGTTTTTCCACAAAAATAAAGTAATATAAAATAAAAATGATATTCAAGTTCTTTTATTTATTTTTAAATGAATTTCCCATTTTACAATGTTTTTGCCACAAAAATTCTAACTATAGTCCGATGAATTTTCCCACAATCTCATTGTTAATATCTATGTTATTCCAATTGCCATTACTAGATAAACATACATGAGGTTTCCCAATTTATTAATTCCCACTTCCTATAAAGTTTTGGAAAAAGGGAGGGGGAACAAAACTTTTATTATTCAGATATTTAATATTCATATTGTCTAGTAATCAAAATTAATAATAAAAAAAAAAAGACACGATTACCTAGTACAATAATAAGAATTCAATTTATTTTGTTTTTTTAATATTGTTCATGCGGTCTTATCATATAAATCAGCTAACAATATGTGCTTGTTATGAAATAAAAATAATAGAACAATAAGAGAAGAAAATATAAGAGTTAAAATTCGAGTATGTATTTTATTGAAAATCAAAACCAGTATTTATAGAGTCTAAATAAGAGTTACAATTGGAATGAAATAAACTCTCTAAACTAGATAATATTTATTTATATATTATGATGATATTAAATAATCATCCATAATCATCTCATTATTTTACAACACTCTCTCTTTAATAATTATTTGTACAATAAATGTCTCGTTAAAACCTTGTTTGAAAAAAATCCAATGAGATGAAAAAATAAAAAGAAGGAAAATGAGTACAATTATTTTGGAGTATTAAACATAAACGTCGCCTCATTAAAACCTTATTTTAAAAAAAAATCAAATGGAATAAAACCTAAGCGAAAGAAAAAAAAGTACAACTTATTGAAAATCTTTGAGTCGACACGTTCCAATATTGTGAACCAATTTCTTGAATGTAGATGTTGTCAGTGCTTTTGTAAATAAATCAGCCATATTGTCATTTGAACGAATTTGTTGAATATTGATGTCGCCATTTTTTTGAAACTTGTGTACATGAAAGAATTTTGGAAAAATATGCTTCGTCATATCACATTTGATATAACATTCTTTAAGTTTTGCAATACAAACAACATTATCTTCATACAAAATTGTTAGACTATCTTTTGTTGAAATTAATCCGCATGATACTTGGATATGATGGACCATGTTCCTCAATCATGCACATTCTTGATCTATTTCATAAATTACAATAATTTCAGAATGATTTGAGGATGTTGCTGTCAAAGATTGCTTCACATATCTCCATGATATAACTGTTCCTTCACGTGCAAACATGTATCATGTGTGTGATTTAACTTTACGTGGATTAGAGAGATAACATGCGTCTGCATATTCTATTAAAACATATCCTGACTTTTAAGAATAAAATAATCTCAAATCAATAATACCCTTTAGGTTACAAAAAATATGTTTAACACCGCTCCAATATTTTTATGTTGGTGTAGATCTATATTTTGCAAGGAGATTTTAAAAAAAAGTTATGTCGGATCAAGTACAATTTGTAAGATAAGTTAATGCTTCAATTGCACTAAGATATGGTACTTCAGGACCAAGAATCTTTTCTCCTCTTCAAGTAGACGAAAAATGATCATTCTTCACATCAAATGATCGAACAACCATAGCTGATGCCAATGAATGTGAATTATCCATATAAAATAGTTTTAAAATTTTTTCTATATATGTAGATTGATGAACAAATAAATCTTCTGAGAAATGTTCAATTTGCAACTTGAGACAAAATTTGATTTTTCCCCAGATCTTTCATCTCAAATTCATTTTTCAAATAAATTACAGTTTTGTTTAAATTTAAATTTAAATCATCAACATAAACTTCCACAATTGCAAATCCAATATTTGTTTCCTTTATAAAAATACAAAAGCAGACATCGTTATTTTTATAGCCTTTCTTCAATAAATATTCGTCGAGGTAATTATACCACATGCGTCCGAATTGTTTCAAGCCATAAAATGATCTCTGTAATTTAATTGGGAACATGATTCTCGAGCAAGTATAATTTGTTTCTCACGCTTTAAGTTCTTCAGGGACTTTCATATATATGTCACTATAAAGTGAACCATACAAATAGGCAGTCACTCATCCATAAGGCACATATCAAGCTTTTGTGACGCAATCAAACTAATTAAGAATTTAAAAGTAATGGTGTCCATTACGGAAGAATATGTTTCATCATAATCAATTTCTGGTATTTGTGAAAAACGTTGAACTTCGAGTCGGGCTTTATATCTTGTAATTTCATTATTTTCATTTCTCTTCTTACAAAAATCCATTTGTATCCAACATGGATTATATTTTCAGGTGTTCGAACTACATGTCCAAACACTTTCTGTTTCTTTAAGGAATTTAATTTCATTTGTATGAGTTCTTTCCACTTTGACTAATCATTTATATTTTGACAGACTATAAAAGACCGTTGTTTAGGATTCTCATTTTGCATAATATTAAGAGTCACGTTAAAGATGGAAATATTGTCTATAACAATATTATTTCTTTCCCATAATTTATGATATAACATATAATTTATTGAAATTTCATTATTTTCGAACACCCGTGGCTCTTCAGGAACCATATTTTCAATATTTGATTGATTAATCTTTTCAAATATTACTTGTTTTGAAGTTTTTGGTTGGTGTATCTCATTTATTTTTATTTTTCGAGGTATAGAGTCTTTTGAACTAATTGGCCGACCTCGCTTCGACTACATCAATTTTTCCTGAAATATTTTCTGCTGGTATATATGACTTTGTCACTTTTCTTGTGTCAACAAATACACATAGTAATTGATTTGCAACTCTTTGCAAATGAATTTTTTTCAATCTCTTGCTCACATTGATTGCCGCGGGGATCAAAGTGAAATATAATTTGTTTCATTCCAATAAATTTTATATTTTTTTATCAGGATGTAGTTTTTTTTCCTCCCAAAGTTTGGAAAGCCATTTCATCAAAATGATAATCTATAAAACGTGTAGTAAATAAATCACACGTTAAATGTTCAAGATATCTAATAATAGAGGTGAATCAAAACTCACATAAATCCAATGTCTTCGTTGGAGATCCATTTTAGTCCGTTGTACGGGGGGAGGGACTTGAACTGCACAACAAAAATTCGTAGGTGTAAAATATTAGGTTCATGACCAAATGCCGTTGCAAAGGTAAATATTTATAATATGCAGTTGGTCTGATACGAAACAATGATGCATCATGTAATATAATATGACCCCAAACAGAAGCTATGAATTTTATTTTCATAAGTAATGGTCTAACAATAAGTTGTAGATGTTTAACAAATAACTCAGCTAAACCATTTTGTGTATAGGCATACACAACCGAATGTTCAATAACAATCCCAATTGACATGCAATAATTATTGAATGCTTGTAATCTAAATTCACTAGTATTGTCAAGACGTATAGTCTTGATTGAATAATCGGGGAACAACGCTCGTAATTTTATGATTTGAGCAAATACTCTAGTAAAAGCTATATTCCTATTGAAAAGTAGGCAAACATGTGACCATCTAGTAGATGAATAAATTAATATCATAAAATAACGAAATAGTCCACATGGTGGGTGTATTGACCCACAAATATCTCCATGACTCTTTTTAAAAAAAGTTGAAAATTCAATATTGACATTTGTAATCGAATGTCTAATAATTAACTTGTCTTACGAACAAGCTACACATGGATAATTATTAAGTAAAAGCATGTTTTGATTCTTTAAAGGATGTCCATGTGAGTTGTTTATTATTCGACGCATCATTATAGCTCCTGAATGTCCAAATCGATCATACCAAAGGATAAATTTTTTTGGATCAATGAACTTCTGATTCGTTATAATATTTGATTCAACCATTTTTATAAATGTCTAATACATGCCAAATTGGAGTGCATGAATTTTTTCTTTTATCTACTTCTGACCAGATACAAAAGAAATTATGCAAAGATATTTAACATTATTTTTTTGCATTGTCTCAATGTGATATCCATTGTATCGCCAATATATAATTTTGTATTATTTAGTAAAATAATACAAACTCTTCTGGAACTTTCAATAATATTCGATGCACCTAATATCTTACTAACAATATTTTCTACTAATGTTAAGTTGAAAAAATATTTTTTATCTTGAAAAATAGTATGTGTATTTGAACTATCAATTAAACAAGTATCTGGCAATCTATCGTGAATCTTTAAGAAAACAGATATATTTTAAAAAAACTTGAATTTAAATTTAAAAGAGTAAATATAATTCAATATAACGAAATTAACAATGCATAATAAAGTTTCAATTTTTTTTTTGTGAAAAATAAGAATATAATTTAAATTGAATTTTTAAAATTAAAAAAAATATTAGGAAGTGAACTAATCTATATCTTCCATCATACCACCCCCAATCAAAAGTTCAATATTTCCATTTGAATTAGTAAAGAAATTAGAGACATCCAAATGAGTCACATCAATTGGACTATAATAATCAGCAAAATTTGTCTCTAATTTTTCATTTCCCTTGATTGATTTTTGGTAGAGATCCACAATGGTTACGTCGTATGACAGGTACGTCCCCAATGATCTTTCATTCTACATCTAAAACAACTTTTTTCATGTTTCTTTTTGGATGTGCTACTTTCGTACTTTTGAAATTATTGTCTTGTTGCTAATAATTTTGTTGATTATTCCGTCCATGATTTATTCCAAGTGCACGTCCGCGTCCGCGTTCAAATCTGTGTCCACATCCACGTCCACGTCCTTGTCTTGATTATTGTATCTACTTTAAGCAATGCAGTATCATTTGCTTCAAGCAATGGTATGGAACCAGTTGGACGTAACCCATAATTTTTCATCAGCAATTTATTATTTTGTTCAGTCACAAGCAGGCAAGATATGAGTTTTGAGCCTCTTGAAACTACGTTTACAATATTGCTGCTGCAGAAGCACATTCGAGGTGTGAAAGTTAGAAAAAAATTCTCCAACATATATTCATCGGGAATTTTTTATCCACACAATGTCATTTTGACCATATTCTGAATAGTTCAGAATTTTACTCACTAACAATTTTGAAATTTTGCAAACGATGATGCATTCACTCTTAGCGGGTTTTGGGAAGGACTATAGTCATCTGATGATCAAAATTTTCAATTAATTTTTCCAAAGAACTTGTGGATCTTTCTTAGTGAGAAATTAAATTGTCAATCCATCATGAAAATGATGATGAACGAAGATGAGTGCTTTCGCACGATCCTGAGGGATTCTTTATTTTCTTCTTTTATCGTCTCTCCCAAACTTTTTGAGACAAGGTATATATCAACATCGAGTACTCATAACAAATAGTTTTAGTCAGATATATCAAGTGCATCAAATTCAATTTTTGTGATCTTTGCCATTTGATTAACTCGCAATAGAGCAAAAAGAAAATACAATTAGTTTAGAAAAATATGATTAAACATTAGTAGTCTATATCAACATGCTATAAGTTATGTCTTCTACATTAGAGACAAATACTAATTTAAAATAATATGCTCTTAGAAACATGTGCTACTTCGGGAGTACGTTGTATTTTACTATTGTTTTTTCAAGAGTAATATATCAATATTCTTCTGAAATAATGAAAAATATAATTCATGCGAGCAAGTAATATTCTTTATGAATATTAATTATAAAATTATGTTACTTCAGGAGCAACAACAAATTATTATTTAGAAACATTAGCTCTTCCGTTATTTATAATGTTATGCTATTTCAGGAGCAACAACAATTAAGAATGACTTCAATAATCGATATTTTACTACTAAACATAAAAAAAAATGAAAATGAAACGTATAATTTCACACTACAATAACAATATTAATCTATAAATACACGTAAATTAACTTGAATTCATTAACATGAATTGAGTTCAATAGAAAAGTACAAAAAAGGAAAAAAAAAATTTAGTGACGTTAATTCATTAACGCAAGCGCAGGCAATTGTGAATTGATGAATTGGATGAATAAATATTTATTATTTAGGGACATGCATGCAGACAAATACATTCAAACCAATTCATTAATTTAAACCAATTAACAATCGTATATGCTGCCGACAAATTGATGATTTGATTATGCATGAATCAAAACCGAATTAAAAAGAAAAGGAGAATATAATGAACAAACAGGATATGAGCACAGAATTAAAGCAAATTTACGTGAATTGAGGAAGTATGACTGCAGCATGAATTGATTGTGGTGGGACCGAATTCTTTAGGCAAATTAAGGCAGAATTATGATAGACAAATACGAATTAATGATTGTGTAGGCAAATTGTTGAACAAGTACGTGTTATATGAAAAAAAAATTTCCCATGTTACCAAATTGATTTTGGTACACGTGATAAATAATTAAAAATAATTACTACCTTCACTAAACTTTGAAAAGATTAAATTTTCGTGCCGATAACATGTTATTAAATTAAAATAATAGAATAAGAAGAGAAGAAAATATAAGTGTTAAAACTCAAGTGTGTATTTTATTGAAAATCAAGACCAATATTTATAGAGTTTAAAATAAGAGTTACAGTTGGAATGAAATAGACTCCCCAGTCTAGATAAAACTTATCTATATATTAATCAATAGACTTGTATATTTTATTAAGAATCAAGACCAGTATTTATAGGGTCTAAAATAAGAGTTACAATTGGAATGAAATAGACTTTCTGAACTAGATAAGACTTGTCTATATATTATGATAATACTAAATAATCATTAATTATTATCTCATTATTTTATAATAGCACTTAATGTCTTTCAGAGGCAAGAACCCCAATCGTGAAAAGAAACAAAATAGTATTGGTCAAATAAGGTTCGATGAATGCTCATTTATAATGTGATTAAATTCTAAATGGACATTAGATTATATATAGATTTGGTCAAACTTGCAATGATCAGAGTTTGGTTTGTTTTGATGATATTATTAATCATAGTATTCACATTTAGGAGTAGACATTTTGAACTCAAAATTCAAACATCTATTTTCTAAAATTGAGGCTACTGTAATTGTAATTAAAAAAAAAAAAAAACATTCGAATTGGTTTGTCAAAGCTGGTGATTTAATCAAACAATTAAATTAAGAATTAAAGAGTCAATCTGGGAAAATAATTTATTAGCCGCCTATACGTCGACAGTGATAATAATGCAAAAATACATTTTTTTGGGGGGGATTAAACAGTTCTAAAACTGACAATTATTAAATTTTAACAATAATTTTTTATGTTTCAAAATTTTTATGGAAATAACAAGTTGGCATTCATGATGCATTTGCAACTTGAATAAATTTCAATACGACTTGATCTGACTGCTATTTTTTTTCATCGTTCCTTAAAGTTCAAATCACGTAGTCTTCTACCAATATACTAGTTATTTAGCTCTTATATTGTATTCCCTACCTCGACACTGGAAAATTTCGATCGTTATTCATTTTAATCTTTAACTAGAGGTCGTCTCTATCCTATGCATGTATTACGTTTTTGTTTTTATTCTTATTTTTATAAAACGTGCCACATATAGTTGGTTAAAAAATCATAAATAATAATAATGTATTACCTGCCTAAACCCAAAAAAAAAAAAAAAAACCAATATTTCCTCTGCAAACATTTCTTAATCACGGGTTTCATGATTAAGCCATAAGCATGTTTATAATGAATTAAACATTAAAATAATATAAAAAGCTAAAACGCAAGAAACTAACAATTCCACAGATGACAAAATCAAACATAATTTCCTTTAACCTTTTACTTTTCTAAGTGAATTTTCAATTTGAAACGTCAATTCTCTTCAATATTCTTTCCAAATCAAGTATTATTCAAATAGTTTTCTTTGCACAAATTTAAGATTAAAATATCAAACACTTGTATTAAAAATAATAAAAATCTTAAAGAATTGCTGTAGGTTCTAGGCAGGAAGTTAAAAATGCAGTTTCATCAGGCAGCCCTACAAACTATAAGCGTGCATGGGAAAAGGTGGTGGCAGCCTGAGTGAGGTCCCATCTTACAAACGGAGGTTTGGTCGATGAAAAAAAAACCAAAGACCATGCTAATAATAAAGTTGGTATGGGTCCATGAAGATGTGATCATTTACGCTCCACCAGCTGGATAATCTTACTTATTGGAATTGAATTTTTTGGGTAATAAAAAAATCTTCTACTATTTCTTGTACATGTTTCCCCTTCAACCAGGGTTGGACGGCGGCCGCCCGTGCTGGATCCGTCGGAAATTTTTTTTTTTCTTTTGACAAAGAACAAAGGTTTTAGGTTATATAACTAATAATTTATTTTATTTTCAAACTTTTTTGTAGATTAGTTGGTTAGAACTCCCCTTTTTTATATGAGAAGTCCCAAGTTCGAATCTCTTCCCAACAATTTTATTGTAAAATGTTTTTTAGCTTTACAATTTTTTTATTAAAATCAATGGAATAGGATGGGGGGGGGGGGGATACGAACCCGAGAGCTGCCCTTTGAATTAGTCAGACTTGACCCTTGAGGCACTCTTTGAATTTGGTAATAAATTTACTGAAATAATATATATCTAGCTGTTTGAATGCAATTGTATAAATTCGAACACACGCTCTTCCTTTGAATTATATAAAACTTGGTCACAATATTATTTAGTGAATATTGTTAATTTGTACAACATAATTATATATGTTTAGTTTGAACAAAATAATTGTTATATTTAAATTTTTGACCCTGTTTGATTCTTTTTTTTTTTTTTTCAAAATTTCTCTCTTTTTTTCAACAACACATTTTCAATAAAATAATATTACATGCAAATTCAAAAATTTTCTTTATTTTTGACCGCACATTTTCTATCAAATCACTNAATTGTTATATTTAAATTTTTGACCCTGTTTGATTCTTTTTTTTTTTTTTTCAAAATTTCTCTCTTTTTTTCAACAACACATTTTCAATAAAATAATATTACATGCAAATTCAAAAATTTTCTTTATTTTTGACCGCACATTTTCTATCAAATCACTATTCTAAAATGCATTTTTTTGCAAAAAAAAAAGGGGGCATCAAATGGGGCTCTTAATATTTTATTACTGACAACGGTCAACGGCCGCTGGTGCTGATTCTAAATTTTGGATTCGCCACTGCCCTCAACACTGTGATTCATAGACTCAAAACAGTAAGAGAGGGATAAGAATAACTAGAGAGAGAGAGAGATGGCAAGTTTTCTAGTTATTAACGGAAGGGAATCAAACCGAAATTCCCACCAGTAAGAAACAAAAAATAGAGAAAATACACGTCAAACAAAAAAATCACACGCACAACAAAATTTTTATGTGGTTCAGCCAATTTGCCTACGTCCACGGAGTTGGAGTGATATCA
Organism: Fraxinus cuspidata; assembly: GCA_903798385.1. NCBI lineage: Eukaryota > Viridiplantae > Streptophyta > Magnoliopsida > Lamiales > Oleaceae > Fraxinus > Fraxinus cuspidata. Next base: position 10,372 of record CAIGRP010050235.1, read on the forward strand.
CTGTTATCAGGGAAAAATACAAAGTGCAGTCGTACAGTTTTTTTTCCTCTTTATGTAAAAAAAACCCCTAATCACTAAAACTGCGTTTTCTATATTTTACGCATAGGATTCATAATGGGCTACAAAAAAGGCCAAAATTTTTTCCCCAGGGCGCTGCCCCTGGACCCCGAGGAGGCTTGTCCATGAGAGCTCCGGCTTGGGCCTATCTTTCTCTCTATGGACTAAGTCTCAGAAAATCTCCCATTAAAAAAACCACGCAACATTAATCTGGTGGGGTTGTCAATCGGATAAAACAAAATTAGGCTCCACAAAACCCAATAAATCTCCCACTTGGAGACTAGTTCAATCACCAACATCAACCGCAATTCTTCAAAAGAAGCATAATCCCCCATCCCTGCAACTCATTCTCTTGTCCTCAAGCTATAATGCTAACTGAAGTTGCACACAGCTTCAACTTCTCAATAGTGACACCCTTAGTCAACATGTCTGCCATGTTCTTAGATCCACAAATCTTCTCAAGTATTACTAGCTTATCTTCAACAAGATAACAGATAAAATGATATTTTATCTGTATATGCTTCGACTTTGAATGAAAAGCCGAATTTTTAGCAAGAAAGAATGCACTCTGACTGTTACTGTGTAGAGTGTCCATCTCCTGCTTCTTACCCTATTCATCTAAGAAGCCATGTAGCCAAATCATCTCCTTTTCGACTTCAGTTGCTGCAACATACTTAGCTTCTGTAGTAGACAGAGTAACAATCATTTGTAGATTTGAAGCCCATGATATAGTTGTACCACCCAAAGTAAATACCAATCTAGTAGTACTCCATCTACTACCAATATCACTAACAAAATTAGCATCTTCATAACCCTGCATTTTCAAACTTGCACATGTGAAGCAAAGACATGTATTTGATGAATCCCTCAGATATCTCAGATTCTATTTGACTGCCTCCCAATGCTGCTTTCCTGGCTTACTCATGAATTTGCTCACAACTCCCACTACATGTGCAATGTCTAACCTCGTATACACCATAGCATACATCAAGTTGCCAATAGCTAAGGCATAGGGCACTTTGCTCATGTGGTACCTCTCTTCTTTTGTCTTTGGTAACTATTCTTTGCATAGTTTGAAGCTCACTGGTTTAGCTTCATTCGTGTTGAACCTACTGAGAACTTTCTTCACATACTTTGACTGTGAAAGATTTAATATACCATTAGCCTTGTCTCAATGATTCTCATACCAAGGATTTGATTTGCAGCTCCTAAACCCTTCATTGCAAACTGTTGTGACAATTGCTTTTTTAGATTATTAATCTCCTCAATGCTAGATCCTGCAATGAGCATATCATCCACATACAACAGTAAAATGATATAAGAATTGTCAAAGGACTTAACATAGCAATGGTGATCAACTTCACATCTCTTGAACCCAATTCTATGCATAAAATTATCAAATTTTTTGTATCACTGTCTTGGAGCTTGTTTTAGGCCATACAAGCTATTTCTCAATTTGAAGACTAGATTATCTTGTCCCTAAACGATGAACCTTTCTGGCTGAATCATGTAAATGTCTTCCTCCAAGTCACCATGAATGAATGCCCTTTTCACATCTAACTGCTCAAGATATAAATTTTATGCAACCACCATTCCAGTACAAGTTTAATTGTTAACATCTTCACAACTGGAGAAAATATTTCTGAGTAGTCAATAACATTCTTCTACTGGAACCCTTTGACAACTAATCTGACCTTGTAACGCTTGCTGCCATCATGCTCATTATTTATTCTGTATACATACTTGTTGTGCAAAGCCTTCTTTCCTACCAGCAATTCAGTCAATTCCCATGTCTGATTCCCTAACAAAGAATCAATCTCATTCTTCATGGCTAACTCCCACTTGCTTGAATTTTTATCCTGCAAGGTTTCTTCATAACACTCTAGATCACCACCATCAGTCAACAGGAGATAATTTAGAGTGGGTGAATAATGATGTGGAGGCCTAATGGTCCTGGAAGATCTACGGACTTCAGCTACAGGTGTACTATGATCTACCTATGAATCAACATTCTCCTTATATTCTTCACCCATTTTCTAGATAGTACTTTTAGTCAAATCATCTAAGTTGACAAACTTATATTTCTTTTGATCTATTTCTATAACATCTGACACTATAGTTGACACGCCCTTGTACATAACCTATTCATTAAATATCACATTTCTACTTCTAATGATTTTCCTGTTTTGTTCATACCAAAATCTATAGCCAAATTTCTCATCACCATAGCCAATGAAAAAAAAAAAACATATTTTAGACTTTACATCAAGTTTACTATGAGCATCACAATCAATATGAACATAATAAACACAACCAAAAACTTTTAAATGTGAAAAATTTATCTCTTTACCGCTCCAAACCTCCTCAGGAAGTCTGAACTCCATGGGAACTGATGGTCCTCGGTTTATTTGGTAAGCTGAAGTGCTAACAGCATTAGCTCAAAAATTTTTTGGTAGTCTAGCATGCAACCTCATATTCCTAGCACGCTCATTGAGAGTTCTGTTCATGCACTCAGCCACACTATTTTGCTGTAGTGTCCCAAGAATTCTCTTCTCCATCCTAATTCCCTATGCATCACAATACTCACTGAACCCTCCATCTATGTGCTCTCATTCATTATCTGACCTCAAATATTTTACTTTCAAACATGTTTCTGTCTCAACCATGGCCTTCCATTTCTTAAAATTTTCAAATACATCAGATTTATTTTTTAGAAAACATACCCATACGTTTTTGATTGAGTCATCAATGAAAGTAATGTAGTACCTTGAATCTCTAAGGGGTGAAACCGGAGAAGGCCCCCACAAACTAGTGTGTACTAACTCTAATTTTTCAACCTTCGGTGCCCTGCCAATTTTCAAGAAGCTCACCCTTTTCTGCTTTTCTAATATGCAACTTTCACACATGTCAAAATCAATGGACTTCAATTTTGGTAGTTTTCCTCTTGACGCAGCATCTTCATCCCTTTCTCACTCATGCGACCAAGTCTGCGGTGCCATAGGCTTGTATCAGTACTTGCTTCAGTAACTAAAATTGTGTCTCTTGGACTTGAGGTCATAAATAGAGTACCGGTCTTCTTTCCACGAGCCAATACTCTGGCTTCCTTTGTAACCATCCAAGTACCACCAACAAATAGTATTGCATGCCCTTCATCATCAAGTTGTCCAACAAAAATTAGATTTCTCCTCAGGTCAAGAATATGTTGAACCTTCTCCAATAACCAAACAGGCCCATTGGGTAACAATATCCGGACGTCTCTCATACCCACAACATCCAATGTTGCACCATCAGCCAAATACACCTTACTAAAATCACCTACAACATAATTCTATATGATTTCTCAGTGTAGAGTGGCATGAAACAAAGCTCCTGAGTCCAAAATCTAATCATCAAGTGGACTGTCTACTACAAGAAGTACATCTTCTATTACAACATTAGCAAAATCATCTTCATTCTTCTTCTTAGGATTTTTGCATTGCCTCCTAAAGTGACATGTTTTTCCACAGTTCCAGCATTGATTTGTCAGCCTGATCTAGGTTTACTTCTATTTCGATTAGAATTTCTAGATTTTGATCTGTCCCGATTTGAATTTTTGTCATTACCTCTGCCTCTTGTCTCAAGGTTTAGGGCGGAACCAAATCCTGAGGTTTCACCTACATCTCTTCTGCGAATCTCCTCAGCCAGAATTAAATCTCGTATGTCGTTGTACTTCAGCTTTTCCTTTTCTGTACAACAACAGAGAATATATAGACCCACCTAAAAGGATAAAGGAACCGTAAAAGATTACTTGGAACAAAAACTATAATGAAGTAGGGTAGGTACTTTTTCTCTTTTTGTATAATCTCTTAATAATTGTAACTTATCTATGAGAATTCAGTATAATTGAAAGTTTTATTTTTTTAAATAGGGTAATTAGCAGAAAACATTTTTACCTTCTACTTTTATTATGCAAAACGTCCGTACCTTTTAATTCTTGACATTTTCACCCTTAATTTCACAATTAATTGTGCAAAATGTACTTTTGGTCTATTTTCATCCAAATCCTCAATTAATTGAACGCTTGAACACTACTCTTGTCCAAAAGGAAGGTCATTTTCATCTTCCCATAATTTTCCCCTCCTCCCAGAAATTGAAATCTTATTTGTACCATACCTTCTGAGCTCGGCAAGTGTAGAAACTTAAAAGTTTTACTGCTTTCTTTCATTCTCTTTCAGGGGATTCGCCTTAAGAGCTGTCAGAGTAGCCATTGATGATTTTTTCTGCCGAAAAGAACCAACTTTCAGGTCCATTGCCTTTTTGGCTTAACAAATAGGAACCATGTTGATTCTATATTGTTTCCGAACAATCAATTTTCGGAGCGAATACCAATCGAGATTAGCAATTGTCCTCTGTTGAGTCACATAAGTTTGGGCAGAATTTGTCGGCTGGTGAGATTCCTAAAGTGCTTTGCATTGCTATTTCAATTATAGAGATTGAGCTTGACCATAATTTTCTCTCTAGAAATATTGATGATACTTTTACGAAATGTAGCAATTTGACGCAGTCTGTTTTATTTGATAATCAGATGGTTGGTTCTATTCCTGATTATCTTTCTGTGCTTCCTTTGGTGGTTCTTTAACCAAAAATACCACTTCACCTTCGATCATTAGAGTGCATTCATCATTACAACGACAGAAAGACGTGATTTCACAGACGACGAGGAGAGGAGAAGGGAAAATTGTGTGAAAACGAGAATACCCTTCCCTTTGGACAAGAGTAGTGTTCAGGTGTTCACTTAGCCCCTGTTTGTTTCACATTATTTTACGACGAAAATGAATAATTTGACCATTTTTTTCAACAAACCCACCATGACACAAGATGGTTAAAATATGACGCTCATCCAAGTGCAACGGTAAGAATTCTTCTACAAAAGGGAAACAAACATGGGCTTAATGGAGTATTTGGGTGATAATGGACGAAAATGACGTTTTGCTCAATAGAAGATGGTATTAATGGTGAAAATGTTAAAAATTGAAAGGTAGAAACGTTTTGCATAATAAAAGTAAAATGTAGAGACCTTTTATGTTAATTACCCTTCTGAATATAAAGCATCAAAATCAAAAAATAAATAAAAAATTCACGCGATAGTTTACATTTTGAAAATTTATTTTTGAAGTATATAAAATTGGACTATAACCATCGGTTCTGGTCTGATTTGATTTCTTTTTTCTTGTTCAACAAATTGTTTCATTTCACAATTCTCAGTGGGAAATTGCTCGGTCTAGTGATGGCGACGGGACGGGTTGTGCCTCACCCCGCCTTAGATGCGGCGCGTGCGGGGCACGGGCCTGCCCCGTTTCCCGGCCTTTTTTTTTTTAAATTTTTAGTTAATTAATTATTTTTTTATAGTTAATTAATTATTTTTTTTATTCTTCACGGGACGGGTTCGGGACGGGGCACCCTCGCCCTGCCCCGTGACCCAAGGCGGGGTGCGTCGCCCTCCCCCTCGCCGCCAAGCCAACCCGTTCAAGGCGGGTTTTCTTTACCCCATTCGGGACGGGGCGTGGAAAATTGCTATCTCTAGCTCGGTCCCATTCTCAAGATACCTGAAGTCCATCCCTAGACTGGAGCAATACCACTTTTGTGCATGTTTGGCAAGTCTAGGTCTAGGCATTGTTCGAATTTGGTCGATTTTTCAATTTTTTTGTCTATCCTTTAGCAAATCTTAACTTAGACAAACATATTTTTTTTTTCTACACTCATTTATCATATTATCTATACATTCTATAAGACACACATCATTTATACACTTATAAACAATATATATAGGGTATATTTAGAGCATTTCCAAGATGCTCGTTAAACATAAGATGTTCTATTTTTTAAAGAGTCAATCATTAAAATTATGTTTCAAATGTCCCTTTAAATTAATATTTTAAAATAAAGAGTGAGTTTAACTTTTCAAATTTGGAGAGTTAAACCCACACTCTATAATTAATCAAAATATTTCAATTTCAATGGAGAAAAATAATATAATAATTGGAAAGAACTTAATAAAATAAAATATAGAAAAATAATAAATATTTTTTGTGAGTAATAAAATTATAAAGTGCCTGTTAAATGATTAAAAAAAAATTTATTCTCTAAATTTACAGATTTTCTCTAAATAACAAAATATTCATTTTAAAAATAGAGAATTTCTTGAAAATACTCTACACATTACACGCTATATTTTAAAAATTTATACTTTACACATTATACTGAACAAAAAAAACTTTTGCTAAAAGATACTTACAAATTTGCCATTAAATTGTTGGACAGATGAAACTATTCATAATCGAAAATAACATATCATGCCCTTTATATTCCACTATGCAACACTATACTGAATTTTAATTTTCGTTTCTCCAGAAGTTCAATTACTATTCATTTTCATCTAAAACTTTAGTTAATTTTTTTCTCATTCCTCTGTCTCTACATAAAGTAATATTCGATCGAGTATTTTTGCTACATAATTTAGATAATTATTTTTACTTTCCTTTTTTATACAAAATTATATATTTTTATTAATTAAATTTATATATTCTTCTCTCTTATGAAGCTTTCACGAAGAAAATGAAAAAAATACAAACAATAAATACCAATAAAATTACGCAATACATTTTTAACAACTTTTAAAATTGCAAATTATGCAACATTAAATGAATATGAAATTTATTTTTAACTACAAATTAACGACTAATAAAAAAAAAGTTATCTTAATTGATTGTTTTTAATTTTTAATTGTTCAATAAATATTATTAATTAGAATATAGCAATTTTATTTGTTTATACAATATTGGAAAAATCAAATGAAGTGTATTCTATATTTTTCGAAAAATTTATTTACTTAAGAAATTTATTTTTATTAATTTGATATAGAGTTTGAAAAAAAAAAAAAACCATGCATGCAAAATATAATTACATCTTATATACATGGTGTATTTGGTAATGTTTTAAATATTTAATTGATTTTTTTTTTCATAGTGTGTCAGATATGTTCATAAAACACAGTTGATACAAGGGTGGTTTTTTTTTTTTCCGGGAATCTTTCCCATTTAACAAATTACAATATTTTTGTACTATTTCATTATTTACAGCCAACACATTTTCAACAATCGTAATGTGTATAACCAAAAAAACGTATATTATATACCTTCTCTCTTGTATGTTCCGATCTCCAAATGTTTATGTTATTCATTTTGTCTAGTAATTAAAATTACTCAAACATAAGGCATGATTACATAGCATTAGAATAAGAATTCAGTTTATTTTGTTCTTTAATATTGTTCATTTCGTCTTTACAAACTCTCAAGTCTTAGTAATTTCGAAATTTCTAATTGGCAATATTCTTAGTCAAAATTAAGTTATAGCTGAACTGTATTAAGATTTAATTATTTTGTCATCAAAGTCAAATTAGGATTAGAAAAGTCCAAGTTATGAAAAAAACTATTATATAATTGATAGTCCATAAAGAAGTCAAAGAGATCCGAAAAGAAGATCAAGATTCGAACTTAAAGTTCAAATCGAGTAGAATGCAATTTCGATAGCATGTTGCCCAGTGGCACCCGAGCAGCAAAAGTAGAATCACCGTCGCCTGCCTAGCGCTAGATGACGGTCGCTAACCAAGCGCTCAAGCGACATGTTGACGTCTAGAATCCTGTTTGATTTACAACACGTGATTTTCATCCCTATTTCAACCAAACACTTTCCTCTCTCTCTATATATATCATATCTTATGAACGTCCGAAGTGTGTTGAATCAAATTTATTCTGTAGAGATCAATTTTTTTATGATCCATAACATTCATTATTTTCAAAATTCAACCACCACATATTACTTAATCCTTAAATTCTTCTAAAACATATTTTGTTGATCAAGTCATATTGTTCTATATTAAATCACAGATCAAAACACGCAAGATCTTTTGATCAAACACCAAATCACCTAATCTATCGTAGATAAATCGATACTAAGGATTGGGAGCTGTTGTATAAGCACAAATTTAGGAGGACTAAGGTGAGGTACCACGAGTCAGGATCTGGCGTCAAGAGAACACTGTCTAAAAAAAATTAAGGTATAAACCTGGAGTCGAGATTTGTTTTGAAGTAGCACACCTCCAGTAAAATCAAGAAAGTTTACGGGAATTGAAAAAATGGTAAATAGTTGCCCGAAACGTTTGCAGGCAGTTGCACGAAAAAAAATCGAGCCAACTCGGTTCTGACCCAACTCGGCCCGCTAAGGCCTGAGCCGAAAAGCTTGGGCCGCGCCTCATTCTTTTGGCCGAGCTTTTGCTCGGCTCGATTCAGGCAAAAAAAAGTCCGAATCAATTTTGCTCGAGCATAGCCCGAATTTCGAGTTTCTGTTCGTGGCTCGACTCGAGTCGTTGACACCCAAACCTCAATCTTGAAATGAAACGAAATAGTATTTGTCAAATAAGGTTTGATTGAATGCTCATTTATAATGTGATCAAATTCTAAATGGACATTAGAGTAAATACAAATTTCGTCGTCTCTCTCTTAGGTAAGTACAATGTTTTTGTTTTTATTTTCAAGTTTCAACAAAATGTGCCACTTATAGTTAAAAATAATGAATAGTAATGTATTACCTGCCTTAAAAACACCAATATTTCCTTGGCAAACAGTTCTTAATCACGGGTTTGATGATTTACTAAATATGATTAAGCCACAAGCATGTTTATAGTCTGAATTAGCCATGGAATTTTGGAAGCCCTATACGATATTTTAAAATGGTGTCATTTTCATGAAATTTAAAATATATATTTCAATAATATTATATCATCGTAAAATCATGATATTTAAATGCTGTTTATTTTTGAATATCGTGAATAAGAAAAGTACAAATAAAGTTCAAAAGTACCTCCCATCGTCAACAAAAAGCCATCCACGCTTGTAAACTTTTCGTGCAATTCCATATGAGAAAACCTTGAAATTAGAAATATCAAATACTACGTGTAAACTTTGAAATACAAGGAATCATGTAAAACTATTTCTTCTCACATTTCTAAAAGCAAAGTAACTAATTAACTTTCGTTTCTAGAAAATCTTGTTCAATAGAAATCAAAGTTATGCTATTCAGTCATTCTTATAATATGATTGATTGTAAATAAGATTTTAATAATTTCAATTTTGAATTTTTTTTCGATAAAAGCAATAATAACATTAATTTTCAGTAATATTCTCAATAAGCAATAAAAGTATTCGAAAAAGCGATCTAATCTTTTTAAATAAGTCAATCTATCAAAAGTTATCTTTCTTTATTTTGGTATTTCAATAAATTAATATAGCAAAAACTGTCTTTGTTTTTTTTTGTAAAAGATTTCACAAAATTTTTAACTCTTGAAGCAATTATTTTCCATCAAGATTGCAAAAAATTAAATGTCTTTGAACAATATCAAGATGTTCACTACATGTTTTCAAATCAACATTATCCAATGTGTTTAACTTGTCAAAAGATAATAGAAATCCAAATTTTTTTTCATATGAATTGAATTGATCGAACATTCGTTCAAATAATCTAATTGTTTGATCTACTATATAAAGAAAATAATTGGTTATAAAAGAATTTTCAAGTGATTGCGCGTCCTATACAGTGTCATTTTTATCAAAATGCTTATTCCTACGAATTATATATTTTTTCTCTTTTCCATTTTCCATTTTCCTTGATATTATTTAAAGCAAGATATTATTTAAGAAAATTATAACTAATCAATTACATTATTCTTAGATTTAGTATCTTATGCAATTGCATATCATACCAAGACAAATGCGTACAATTAATAAATAGATAATTATAAATGAATAAACACAACACACTTAAATTAGCTTTGAAAGAGCCTAAACCATTTGAATAATTTCCCTTACTTTAATAAAAATGTCTTAATATGATATGTAATAATAAATAAAATAATGTTAGATACAAATTATTATTTGTGTATCTTTTAACTCATTTTTCATGAACATTGTGCCATGTAACTTATCATAATAATTAAAATTTTTAATTTAAAAATTAATCAATATTTTTAATATCGCCTGTTTAGAGTGAATAAAACATTAAAATAATAGAAAAGACTAAAACGTAAGAAACAAACAATTCCTTAGATGACAAAATCAAACTTGATTTCCTTTTACCTTTTACTTTTCTAAGTGAATTTTCAATTTGAAACGTCAATTCTCTTCAATATTATTTCCAAAAGTATTAGTCAAATAGTTTACCCTGCACAAAAATTATTTAAAATATCAAACACGTGTATTAAAAATAATGAAAAGATGTTAAAGAATTACTATAGGTTCTAGGTAGGAAGTTAAAAAGGCGATTCAACCTTTTTTTTTAAAAAAAATGCCAAAGACCATGCTAATAATAAAGTTGGTAGGGGTCCATAATCTTACTTATTCGATTTGGAATTTTTTTGGGGTAATAAATTAATTAATCTTCTACTATTTCTTGTACAGGTGTACCATATCCTGAAAACCACTATAAATAACCCTCCAGGTTTCCCCCCTCAACACCCTGATTTTTAAACTCAAAACAGCAGGAGAGGGATAAGAATAACTAGAGAGAGAGAGAGATGGCAAGTTTACCAGTTATTAACATGGAGAAGCTCCATGGAGAACAAAGGGCTGCAACAATGGAGAAGATCCAAGATGCTTGTGAAAACTGGGGTTTCTTTGAGGTACAAATATAATTAGTTCTGTTACTTTGCAAGTTAACATACATAGAGCCGAAAGGATTCTTAAATTTTTACTAATAATTACTATGGTGGTTGATCTGGTAATTAAGCTGGTGAATCATGGGATTTCTCCCGAATTCATGGACACTGTAGAGAGGCTGACAAAGGAACACTACAGAAAATGCATGGAACAAAGATTTAAGGAAACGGTGGCGAGTAGAGGACTTGAAGCTGTTCAATCTGAAATCAATGATTTAGACTGGGAAAGTACCTTCTTCCTCCGCCATCTTCCTGTTTCGAACGTAGCAGAAGTCCCTGATCTTGAAGATGAATACAGGTTAGTTAATCAGTTTTCACAAATAATTTTTATATTATCTGCTAATTTCGATCTTAGCTGAATCTTTTATGAATGAAAACAGGAAGACCATGAAGGAATTTGCAGCACAACTAGAGAAATTGGCTGAGCATCTTCTTGATTTGTTTTGTGAAAATCTTGGACTAGAGAAAGGCTATCTGAAAAAGGCATTCTATGGCTCTAAAGGCCCTAACTTTGGAAGCAAGGTCAGCAACTATCCCCCATGCCCCCAGCCAGATCTCATCAAAGGACTTCGAGCACACACCGATGCTGGTGGCATCATCCTACTTTTCCAGGACGACAAGGTCAGTGGCCTCCAGCTTCTTAAAGACGGCAAATGGGTCGATGTGCCACCTATGCGCCACTCCATTGTCATCAACATTGGCGACCAACTCGAGGTATGCCTACCAGTCAAAGAAACTAAAACCCCGTGTTTTTATATTCCATGTTTGCTTATTATTGGTCTCGTAATTGAGATTAAGGCTTAATTCCTTCCGAATTTGTGTGAAGGTGATTACAAATGGAAAGTACAAGAGTGTGATGCACAGAGTGATTGCGCAATCAGATGGAAATAGAATGTCCCTTGCATCATTCTACAATCCTGGAAGTGATGCAGTGATCTATCCAGCACCAAAATTGGTAAAGAGTGAAGAGAATAAAGACTTGTATCCAAAATTCGTGTTTGATGACTACATGAAGCTCTATGCTGGTCTCAAATTCCAAGCTAAAGAACCTAGATTTGAAGCCCTGAAGGCCACGGAAAACACACCTAATTTGGGTCCAATTGCTACTGTTTAAGTAGAAATTAGCTTAAAACTCACAGTTAAAAAGTCTTATCTTCTCAGTCCAATCTTAATATAGTCCTCTTATTTTTGGATGGATGTATTTTAAGCTTATAATAAAGTCTATGTTCATGTTCATCAAAGAATTTGTCTCTGTGTTGAACTTCGAAGTATTTACTGAGCAAGAAGCCATGGATGGCAATTATTTGAACTTCCTTTTTTCTCTTTTCGGAAAAATAACTGTTCCATTTATTTCTCCGTCAAATCAAACAGCTAGTTTTACCGAACCTTATAGGAAAATAATCCAATCAAATGTTTGCTTATGTTTGTGATCGAACTGAGATCAAATTTAGTAGGATCAAGCTATAACGGCCCGAAATCTATTTCATTTTTTTAAAATTTTATTTTTAATAAAAAAATATACTTGAAGTGTTACCGAAAAATCTTCTTTATCTAATTCCATATATTTTATACCACTGGACATGTACGTGACAAAATTTTATCCAAACAAGATCACCCCCTCAAAATTGTGATTCATAGACTCGAACAAGTAGAGAGAGAAATAGTTGGAGATGGCAAGTTTTCAAGTTATTAATATGGAGAAGAATGGGTTGCAACAATGGAGAAGATCAAAGATGCTTACGAAAAGTGATATATAAAGCCTAAAAAGCCAAAGGGTTGTTAATTTTGTATTAATGTTATTGTTGTAATCTTGATTTAAATGTTTAAGGTGGTGAATCATAGTATTTATACCAAGTTCATGGACGATGTGGAGAGGATGACAAAAGAACATGATAAATGTATTTTATGCATTTATTTAAGCCGTTAAATATGGATATTTGGGAGTTCCTTTTGTTGAATTGTGGCTGAATACATGATCTTCTGTATAAATTGTTTGTTAGGTAAAGCTAAATGATTGAATGTGATTTTAGAAGAAATGAACAAAAACAGAGATAAAATGAAGATTTTTAAAGTTCAAGGATTAAATTGTCAAGATCCAAAATGTTGATTAAGCTAAGGAAGAAAGTTTGAAGATCATATTGAATCAATTAGCTGAAATCAGAAGATGATTGGCTAATGTCAGTTTGGTGCACAATAATCGAGAATATATAGATGTGCGGCATGTGCCTAAAACGATAAAGGACCAATAAAAGCTTACTTGGAACGAAAACTAAATGTCGGCATGTGATTGCAGTAGGGTGGGCACTTTTTCTTTTTATATAATCTCTCAATAATTGTAGCTTATCGATGTGAATTCAGTATAATTGAAAGTTTGATTGTTTTAAATGTAAAGTATGAAATTGAAAAATAAAATAAAATCACGAGACAATTTACATTTTGAAAATTTATTTTTGAAATATAAAAAATGGGACTATTAACCATCAGTTCTGATCTGATTCGGGTGTTTTTTTTTTCCTTGTACAACAAATTGTTTCATTTCACAAATCTTATTGGGAAGTAGCTCGATCCGATTCTCAAGATACTTGGACTAAACCACCAAATGTCCATCCCTAGACTAGAGCAATGTTATGGTTGGATTCCAATTTCGCACAACACTCAAATCAAACACCAAATAAACCAGAATAATTGAACTAAATATAATACTCAGACTTAAATGTAAACTATATTTCATTCAACTGATATTTTCTATTACAATGTAAGGAATTACAAGTGAAAGAACAATTATAAAGGAGAAGATACCGATCAGCAGAGGAGGAGGAGTTGTCCTCAAGCTTTGGATGTCTTCATTGTATGAAGCTAGCCGCTCCATTCTCTTCACTACTCTTGGATTAAGCAGGTAGTGCAAGGTGACATATGCCTCTATAAAATCATTGTTTCTCAATCTGTGATCATCATGAGTCCTCATTGGTTCCAAAAGGGTCTTTTGAGAATTGTTAAGCTCAATCATATCACTTTTTCCATCTTCAACAGTGTTACTTGGCGTTCCATTCTCAACCCCCTCCTTCTGATCCTTAGAATCTTTAGAGGAATCGACAGTTACTTCAGAATTCTCATCATTTGATTCTAAAGAGAAATCAACAGTTGCTTCTGTGAAAGGGAACGTGGCCACAACATTCGTGTCACTTGAGATACCATCTTTAGTCATATGAGCCGGCATTCCAATTTCCAAATTTTGGTTCTCAGTGTCTAAAAACAAACTCGTAGATCGTTCCATCTGAGGGGAAGCTAGTGTTACTGCACTCTTATCATTTCCTTTTACCATTTTTTTTGTTCTCAATTCGGGTTCCAGCCTCTATACTTTGATTATTTGCATAAGCATTTGTGCTGCTGTAGTTTTCCCAGTATTTTCCTCAGTAACAATATCATCAATTATATCATTGACACGGTCTGGCTTCAAGTGAATCGATTGAAGCGTCATATCTCTACCAATTTTATCTTTTGTTGATTCCATAATAACACTACCATTATCTACTTTAGAACTCTCGTCGAGCATAGTCACACTTACAATAGATAAGATCTCATTCCTGTGATTTTCACTTGAACATTCCTCCACATATCCAACACTTTCTAAATCTGCACTACAACCAGAAACTTCTTTTGTATCTATGCTTGAAATCTGATCAGTTAACTCAATGTTGTTTGAATCTTCTGATAACTTCTCATTGGATTTATTCTCTGTCTCTACAATACAAGTGCTTCCATTGCCTTCAATTTTGATGGGAATTTCAGAGGAGATGGTGGTTTCGACTGATGTGCCTTCCGGCCTTTGCTCCTTTCTCTCTCTATGCTCCTCCCCCGACGTGTTTTACAGCAGCAATACTAGTTCCGAACCCTCTGGCGGAGGAGACACTACGACTCCCATCAGATTCTCTCTGATGGTGTCTTCTTGTTGAGGTGGATTCTAGTTTGTGTCCTCTTGAGACAAACCAAATCTGTCAATCATCAACCCTTTCAATTATCTCCAAGTTTGCACAGTCTGTTGTCGATGGACATCTTGAAACCAATTCCATGTTCGCCAGTCAAAACAGGTTATTGCAGCCTCTATTTTCTCCGCTTCTGATAACTAATTTTTTGAGAAAATCTCCTTTCAATAGAAAGCCCAGTCTCTCTTCCAATTTGCTGCTGAAATTAGTTTCCTTTAGTCCGGAATCGACTGCTCTGATACCAATTGTTATGGTTGGATTCCAATTTCGCACCAACACTCAATCAAACACCAAATAAACCAGAATAATTGAACTAAATTCAATACTCAGCACTTAAATGTAAACTATATTTCATTCAACTGATATTTTCTATTACAATGCAAGAAGTTACAAGTGAAAGAACAATTATAAAGGAGAAGATACCGATGAGCAGAGGAAGAAGCAAGAGAAAAACCTTACCCGAGAGAAGAATGGGGACAGAGAAGAAGAAGAATAGATTCGGCAGAAGAAGAACAAATAAGATGAGAAGAAGACCGGAGAAGAGGAAGAAGAGGGCAGAAGATTGGAGAGGAAACCACAATTCAATTCATCAATTCGTCGATCATTTCCAAATGCAGAGATACCACTACATATAGACCCAAACAACAAGGGCTTTGGGCTAGCCCACTAACAAAACAAGCCCAATTAGTTCAAATAAAGGTAAATTGTCCGATAAGCAAGGGTCCATGACAAGCAATACTATTTTGCGCATGTTTGGGTCATCGTGAGATTAATCGTCAACATGAATATTATGCATGCAACTAAAAGTTTGAGTACAAACTCGTCACACAAATGTGAAATTTAGGGGTGAGTTATCATTGTTCGACCTTGAGATACAGGAAAATGTTACATGTAAATGTTTTCGCTGTCTTAATTTAACTTACGTGAAAATTACGTACGATTTTAACATCTATATTAAGCTATACATAAGAGAACCCTAGCCAAAGTAATTAACATGACATATCACATGCTCATATAAGGGAAGGTAGACCATCCCGTCCTCGTGACATTTAACATGCATGGTTAAGCCTCCCCATTAATGATTTTCTAGTTTCTCACTATGTTCTATGTTAAATTAATTGAGTTTGGTTTCCCTTTTATATTTTTTTTATCCACACACATTTATTGTTTTATCTGCACATTTCGTAGGATACACAACTTTTATGCACTCAAATAAACAATGTCTATATGGTATACTTAAAGTATCTTCAAGAGACTTTTTAAATATATGTTGCCTTTTATTTTAAAGAGTCAATTTTTGAAATTATGTGACAAAACTCTTTAAATTAATATTTTAAAATAAAGAGTGAGTTTGTTAAATTTATTCAATGTATTTCAAATTTCAATAGAGGAAAATAATATAATAATATAGAGAGAAGTTGATAAAAACAAAAGATAGGAAAAAAAATATTTTTGGGAGTAATAAAATTAAGTGTTAAATATAAAATCCTATTGGGATACTTAAAAAAAAATTACTCTCAAAATTTATAGATACTATCTAAATCACAAAATATACTCTTTAAAAATAAATAGAGAATTTCTTGGAGACTATCTACACATTACACACTATATTTTAAAAATTTATACTTTGCATGTTATATTGTACAGTGTGTTAAAAAATAATAATAAATAACTTTTGCTAAAATATACTTCCAAATTTTTCATAGTCAAATGGACGAAAATATTCATAATCGAAAATAACTTATAACACCCTTTATATTGCATTATCTAAACTTCGTATACTGACTTTTAAACTTTTTTTCTCCAAAAGTTAAATTACTATTCATTTTCGTCCGAGACTCATTCATCTATCTGTACATAAATTAACATTCTCTCGAGTATTTTCACTACATAATTCAAATAATTATTTTATTTTCATTTTTTAAACAAAATTATATATTTTTATTAATTAAAGTTATTTATTCTTGTTTTTACTAAGCTTTCGCGAAGAAAATAAAAAAACGTAAATAATAAATACCAATAAAATTATGCTATACATTTTTATCAACTTTTAAAATTGCAAATTACGCAGCCTTAAATGAATAATAAATTAATTTTTTAACTACAAATTAACAACTAATATATAAAAAGTTATCTTAATTGATTGTATTTAATTTTTATTCCTTGAATAAAAATTATTAATTAGAATATAGAAATTAAGAATTTTTATTTGTTTTTACAGTATTGGAGGAATCAAATGAAGTGTATTCTATATTTTTCAAAAACATTATTAACTCACTAAATTTATTTTTATTAATTTGATATAGAGTTTGAGATACAAAGATGATGTAGCTGTTCTCTTTGTGTTTCAGTTTTGGAGTTTTGAATTCATTTTGTATTTTGTGTTTTGAGTGTTCGTTTTGAGATTTTTGAAAATGTGTTCTTTTTGGCATTTTGAAAAATTGTTTTGAAAGCGCCCAAAACGCGTTTTGAAAATTTTGACTTGATTATAACTGAAAACACTCAAAATGACAATTTTGCCGTTTTGGATTTTCTTTACAAATTTTTAACTTGTTTTCAAAAATGCGTTTTCGAAAATGGGAAAGAGAATGCGTTTTCGCTATTTTGAAAAATCGAAAACAGAAAACGGTTTGAAAATGGTAAAGATAATGGGGCCTAAGTTTTTTAAACCCGTGCCTATACATAAAAAGTATTCACCCTTTAAGAGTAAAAAATTTAATGAAAAATTAGTATTAGAAATATTAAATACCTAAAGAAAAAAAAATACACACATTCGTATTCAACAAGTGATATTTTTCGTAAAAATTACGCAAAGTGTAGTGTGTAGAACACAATTTTATAAAAACATGTATGCAAAATATAATTACAGCTTATATACATGGTGTATTTCGTAAAGTTTTCTATAATTAATTAACTTTTTCATTTAATGTCAAATATGTTAATACCTAAATTGATGTTAAACTCATTGACACGGGATAATATTATATATTAGAATTACTCAAGGTTTTTTTCCTAACCTTTCCCGTTTAACAAATTACTATATTTTTGTACTATATCATTATTTACGGCCAACACATATCGTGATTTGTTTAAGCAAAAACATGTATTTTCATACCTCCTTTCAAATATGTTCCGATCTCCATATATCTATGTTATTCATTTTGCCCAATAATTAAAATTAATCAAACATGAGACACTATTATATAGTATAAAAATAAGAATTCAATTTATTTTGTTCTTTAATATTGTTCATTTCGTCTTAACAAACAAACAAACAATCACGAACAATACTGATAAATGTATTTTATACATTTATTTGTGACCTTAAATCATGATATTTTATTGTCTTTGTGATCAAATTTTATCAAATTTATGTTATATTATGTTTTGTAATTTAATGAAAAATTGGAGAAAATAAAAAATGACTAAATTCAAAGATGATTTACGTGTAGAGAAATTATATATTAAATGTGTTGGAATTAAACGGGCCTCAATATAATTGTATTGAAAATTTTAATTGAGGCCCAAATTAAATTAAATCTATATATATAATCTAAACCTAGAAGGAAAGAGAGGAGATTATTAGAATACACGTACAAAGAAAACAAAAAAAAGAGAGGAGAAGAAACGGCGCACAGAAAGAAAGAAAAAGAAAGAAGAAAGAAGGAGGAAAAGAAAGAAGAGAAGAAAAGAAGAGAAATGAGAGAGAAGGAGAACTAAGAAAAGTCAAAGGAAAGAAAGAGAAAAAGAAAGAAGAAAGAGGAAGAGAAAGGAAAAAGGAAAGAAAGAGAAAAAAAATTGTAAATACCAAAAATCTTCACGTTTCGTCAATTTCTGATGATATTTTTCCACTTCTACGTGTTTTTATTTTTCCAATATGAATACCTAATTTTTATATTAGGGAAAACAATT
>CAIGRP010050240.1:0-48236 GCA_903798385.1 Fraxinus cuspidata
GAAGCTTCGGATCGTGGGTTTGTGAAATGGAGATGGACAGTAGCCCTAGATGGAGACGGGAGCCAGGAGAGAGAGAGAGGGGGGGAGATAGTGAGAAAGAGAGGAAGAATGGTTCGTTTTGGTCGTTTACCGTGTTTTGTAAAATTTCACGTATTTTGGCTTAAAAATGTCCAAAACATGGTTTTGGTCATTTTCTGTTTCCTTTGCATTTTTTTTCTCATTTTCGAAAACACGATTTCGAAAATGAGAAAGAGAATGCGTTTTCGCTGTTTTGAAAAATCGAAAATAGAAAACGATTTGAAAATGGTAAAGAGAACAGACCTTCTTTTTCAACCACACATTCTCCATCAATCTACTATTCCAGAATACATTCTTCCAAAATAATGTGGCTCAAACACACCCTTAATATCAATCTATCCACGTAATATTTTCGGGCATGAAGTGCCAAAATAATTTATATTTTTTTGTTCATTGTAACTATGAATACTAAATATAATATAAGTCATTAATCAATTAGAAATACGTCTAGCCCGACCCGTTTACTTTAGTCTTTGTTGACAAATTGTCCCAACCCAACCGATACTTGATTGGGTTGGGTTTCAACATTTACACGGATTGGGATGGGTTAAATTATGATCAAACCGATCATGTTGGGTTTGGTTTGGATTAAGACAAAAACCGACCCAACCCAACTCATGCTGACCCCTAGTTGGGCTGTTATATTTTGAAGAGAACAAGTCATAAAGAAGTTCTGTTATACCGTGTTTCATGCTTTATCAACAGCAGAGGACTTGAATTTCCTTAAAGAGAGCGAGATATCCACACATCAGTATGTTTGATTTCGTTATTTTTCTATTTATTTTGTAACTCAATTTTCTATTATTGAAATTTCACCAATAGTATGTACTTGCTTTAATGATGTCTTTTACATTGTTTTTTTTACGTTAGTTGAAGAAGATGTTTTATGAATATTATGATTTAATTATGCATAAAGACTAAAAAAATATAAGACTAAAAACATTTAATAAGGATAAATATTAGTGGATGAAATTAGAGTGATAAATTTTATTTTGATTTATTTATGTCTATTTAAGTACATTTATATAAGACTAAAAATTTAATATAGAAAGTTTGTAGAAGTGGATAAATATATAAGAATATTGGATGAAAATATCAGTTTCATTTATTTTTAATAGAACCTATAAAATCTAGTCTCATAATCAATTTACATTAGCTAAAGTTAAATAATCATTCAAACATAAGAGTTCGAGAACGTTTAACCTAACCCTACAAACTCTTTTGTTTGACCACCGTTTATGAATTATTATAATCGGTTAAACCATTTTTTATCCACATATTTGATAGGATTCTTAAATACTACATACTTATCCACCACCCATCTCTAATTATTTATTCACTTGATGGATCCTTATTATTTTCAAAATACATTATTCTCTGTCTTTTTTTCAATCATGCATTCTTCAATAAAATAATATTACACGCAAATTCAAAACTTTTCCTTATTTTTTAACCATACATTTTCCATCAATCTACTATTTCAAAATGCTTCTACACAAAAAAATGGGGCTATAAAATGCTCTATAATTTAAATCGATTATAAACATAGAAAGTGCATATGGTAATACAAACTCGGTGAACCTTGCTTGACTCAGCATTATTTATCTCTGGAGGATTCAAATTCTCTTACAAATTGAGTTAGTAACATGGGTAAAAATGCAAAGTGACAAAAGTTTTAGTGTTCAGTTCCTAAGGAGTAAGGACAAAATGGTTCGTTCGATTTATTCCTATGACTAGGGATTGTGAAATGCCTTAATCTTCCCTCTTGTTTCTTCATGTAGCCCTCACATAAGAACTCGATGGAATACTTATCTTCCACAACCCTATTCACATCATGCACAAAAACATCAGTTTCTCCATCCTCCCTATTCCGTGCCATCATCCCGGCTGTATATATTGCAGTCATCCTCCCAGGTGCCTCCTCATGGTATCCGGTAGGGGCATCGACCATGATTAAATCCCACTTTATTTCGTAAACTTCTCTAGGCAAGCTCTTCAAGGCTAGTTGGCACATGGAGTATTTAGGATCAGAAATGGCAGTGCATTCAGGCCCTTTGCCTACTTCCATCAAGTCATTTGCCTGGTTCACTTTACTATCATAAGTGACATGGTATGACTCTAACATGGGGAATCTTCTCTTGATTTGCTCAATCCATGCTTCATCTTCCTCTAAGAAAATTGTGCGTCCACCGTAGTTCAGTGAATGCCACATGAGGCTATCGTGGCCGAGGCCAAAGATCAAGAAGTTGCAAGGGGACTTCTTTTCTAAAACCCTGGATGTTACTGATATTTCTTTGAGAGTTTGTTGTGGAGTGATGGTGGATGTTGTGTAATGAATCATGGCTTGAGCAAGTGAAGGTGGGATTTTGGTGCAAGTAGGGGAACAATTTGTTGTTTTCACATTTCTTGAATCACTTGGGTTCAAGGATGTGATCAATCTCGATCTTAACATGAACAAAAGAAAAACAGAGAGAACAATTCCAATGAGAAGAAGCTTAGGATTGAAAGGGCTTTGTGCTTTTGTTCTCATCTTTGATAATCAGGCAAAGAAACTTGCAAAATAGACAGGATCAGAATTGCATGGAAAAATAAGGATTAAGTCGTATATATCTCTATTGTGATGAAGACAAAAGAACTTAGAAAATTTTGGTTGAAGCAAAATGGTTGCTGGTGGATCTGCAAGTTGGTGGAAATTTTTAGGTGATGGAGATGGACCGTTCTTTTTGATATTGATAGAGTTGGTATATTCATGATTAAACACTTGATTAATTAGCTCTTTTACTTTTTGAAGCTCCGTTCATGGTGAAGAGAAGATTGGGATGAAACAAATTGATTAGGTAGGGCTATAACATCATACGTTTAAACGTGCAATCGTGCATGCCTTGAGACGGCTTGGTACCCGAGAAGCTCTACATGTTGAGTGAGATTGCGATAACCATATAGAGTTTTAGAACATGCCTGGAAAGTGTTTACAAATTATTTAAATTATAAAGAGACGGAAATGAGTGTTGGATAGATGAATAATAATTGTATGTCTCAAAAATATATGTATATATAAAGCCCTATTCGGTAGAAATTAAAATCCAAATTTTAATCTAAATCAAAGTCAATAACTGATTCTAAACGTACATTTTAAAAGACCCACAACTTTTCAACCAAATGTTTCATCAACGTTATTTTAAATCTACTAAAAATCAGATTTTAGTTTCAACCAAACAAAGACAAAAACAATTACTTGAGTGCTTATATACCATTTATACACATGAGCTTAATCTAACTAGTCACCGATCAAATATTCTTGCAACCAAAATACGCATCTCAAGCCATTTGTGCGTTAGTGAATATTCGAAAAATGACATCGTTGTAACAACTAAGGCCCCGTTTGATTCACATTATTGTAGAATGAGAATGAAAAATAGAGCCGTTATTGGGCCCCACACAAGAGATAGAAATTTAGAATTGATTATTTGATGTGATGAATAACGGTCATATTTTTCATTTTTATGGATTAAAAATGAGAAACAAACGGAGCCTAAGTGTGTTTGACATTTTCAGTGAAAATACTCAAAACACGAGAAATAATTGTTTAAAAAATTATTAAAAATATTATCTAGGCAGGAACTATAATTCATACAAGAATAGGATCACTGTGCGACAACATCAGTTTAGATATCACCACGTAATAAATTCAATTAAAAGTAAAATTAAGCGACTCATATACATCTCATTTAATGAAACTTATTACTCATATTAGGATTGTAGCACCACATTACTCCTTATATAGAGATTGCACGAATAACTTTAATCAGAAAGTCTTCTATGACAACATGATCCCATATTCTGTGATGATTTCCGTGAACTTCTGTAGTAGCAACTCAAGGATTGAATTGAACTATTGTACACTCTTTGTGTACATTGAGTTTGACATTTCAAGATGTGTCAAAATCTGTGTCATTGATTATTTAAAATATTGTTTAAATCAATGTATAAAAAATTGTTACCCCACAACAATGTCAAACTTGATGTACATGCATCAAAACTGAATACAGTTAGGAATAAATTTCAGATGAATAATGATAGAAATATTAATTATTAATTCAGAAAAATTTGGATTATAATTCATTGACACTCTTAAATGAAATTCAAATCTTGAAAAAATATTAACTTCTCTCAATTTATACACACGCGTGACATACGCTCCATCTTTCTCCTACGGCCGATGCTCCTAGTAGAAACCTAGTCCAATTAGTCAATTAAGGATTTCTTATTTTTCAAGAAATTTGTAAACTTTCAATGTTAACAAATCTTCATTAATTAGTTTCAAATAAAATTATGAGCTGAACTATCTCGACTATTAATCCCCGCTAATTGAAGTTAGGTGAAAAAGAATGTTTTATCTCTCCAACTATATTCATAACCTTAACACTATTTTTCTCTAACGAGCTAATCGATTTGTAAATAATAACATAAACTTTTTACGAAAATTTCAAAGATCTAAGATTTATCGAAGGCTCCCATACGAGCAAGGGTAGGGTATGTTTTAAACTTAAGATACTCAATTTGTGTTGATTTAGCCCCTATTTGATGGTCACTATTTTGAGAAAATAAAATTTTAAATAATTATTTTTTTTAGAATGCGTGATTGAAACGTAAAACAAAAAATTGGGTTTACGTACAACATATTTTATCATTTAAACGTGTGATTTAAAATGAATATGAAAATTATAGATTTTTAGAATAATAGACATCAACGTTTAGATTTAAACGAGGTAACTCTATTTTACTTCCGTGCCATTTTAGTAATTATACTTTAATTTTGTGCAAACGAACATTTTAAATTGATTTTAATTGATCGGCCAATTTG
The DNA here is from genome assembly GCA_903798385.1 of Fraxinus cuspidata. Classification (NCBI taxonomy): domain Eukaryota; kingdom Viridiplantae; phylum Streptophyta; class Magnoliopsida; order Lamiales; family Oleaceae; genus Fraxinus; species Fraxinus cuspidata. The sequence continues at coordinate 4,943 of CAIGRP010050240.1, forward strand.
GTCGCTTGAACTAGTGAAAATTGATGACATGGCAATACGTCTTTATAATTTAAATAATTTATAATATATTTATTTACTGGCTGGCGACAGGCTGTCACCAACATTGTTCTCGTCTCGCTCTCAGACTCCTCCATTCTACCTCTCATTTTTTCTTTGAATCTTTTCTTTCTCTATGATTTCCTACTTTTCTCTGGCGAGCTTTGGATTTTCCGTTTCAGCTCACTGGATCATAGATTTACTAATCGTAAGCTTCCTCCTGATCTGATTTTCTTCTCTCTTTTTTTTTTGAAAAAAAAATGAAATTTTAAGCTATACAAATAGGTTTTTAGATTTAAAATGTCCTACCTGTTGCTTTTAGTTTTTCAGAGTAAGAATTGGCGACACTTGTTAATTTTTAGTCCGTACAAGGTTTTAAGACTTCAATTGGAGAAGGTTTAAATTTTGATTTTTTTCCCTGATTATTTTGCAGGCTAAGTTATGTTTAACTGGACAGAAAAGGATAAAATGTTTTTCTATGTACTTACATGTTTAGTGTATAATTTAACATTTGTTTAAGCGTTTTTATGGATATGATTTTTGGCTTTGCAACGTTGTGAGCTGGAAATAATCAATGCTAGTTTCAATTTTAAGGAAATAGGTGTTTATATTCCATAAAGTTGGTAAAAGGGGTTAGAAGAGATATTAATTGAGGTACTCAGGAGTGGACAAAGTAGCAATTGTGCCGTGAGGGAACTAGCACTTCGGCATGTGTTAAATGGATTTTCATTTGGCTGCAAGAGAGCTCAATTGTTGTTTTTACTGAATATTAAGAAATTTTTGATAATTGATATGAGGACTGGTCAAGTGTATATTTCCAAAATTTTATATGTTTGGCCAGTTATCATTCTAGTTGCTCTCTATCCGTCCCTAAATGTATGTCATCACATGGACAGAGTGAATAACTATACGAATCGTATTGTACTCCGAAGTAGCTTTTAGTTTCTTCTGGAAAGATATTTTGTGAACCATTATGGAATCCGGGCACACAGAACCTTTATTTTCCATCAGTGAATTTGTTTACTAATAGTTGTTAAAAGATGCATCTAGGCATGACCTAGGTGCTTTTTTAGTAGCTAAGTTCAGTGACTTTAATGAAGTGCTATAAAGCAAGCTTTATTAAGTGTTTGTTTGAGCCTCAGTCTCCAAAAACAAATTTCCCCTCAAACTCATTTTTAACCACACATCCTCCCAAATAAAATAATTTTGCACACCACATATTCTTCAAAAACATCAATATTACAATTATCTATTTTTTTCAAAAAAAAATGGAGCTCAAACAGGGGCTATGTTTTTGGGCTTTTTGTGTCCAAATTCTACTGAACCAAGAATTTTATTTTATTTTCTTATATGGCAGTGACTTATTGGTGACTAAATTTTGATAAATTGATGAAATGCATATAAGAATATTTTTATGAAATTCATTTAGTGCTGATTTACGTAAGATAATTGTGACATTAAAGGATACTTGCAGGAATTTACTTAGCATTGGTTCAATTTCTGAATTTTCTTGTTACATTGTGCATGTATTTTATTTATTTTTTGGAGGGGGGGCGGGGGCGGGATATTAATCTACACTTCACTATCGTGGTGCACGGGGTCCACCTGAACCCCAGATGTTTTTGTGCATGGGCACACTTTGACGTTTAATACTGAAACTGGATATTTGATATTCGATGTCCTCTCTCTTTATCATTTGTCCCTTGGCCAACAATATTTTTTAACCAGTTAAATTTTCTGGATGATTTCTGTTGTATTTTCATTTCTGTTATGCAGCTTTTGAAGCAGATTCTCTTGGTTGGCATTTTCCGTTGCTTCGTTTCTATTAATTTTTTTTACATCATAATTTTGTTATTTTGCTAGAATTTTTTAGTTGATTGTAAGGCGGTTTAGTTTTATTTACTGAATTTTTGATATGTTAGTGCAATTACTTATCATTGTATTTAATGAAGTGTGGTGCATCTCTGGTCTTGTTATAATAGTTCTATGCTTTTGACCTTATATTTTTTTATGTTTGCAAAGGGCAAGGATATCTGAATTTGCAAAAGCTGTCAGTTTAGAGTTTCCAATGGGCTAAAAGTTCACGCTCTTGATGAAGGAAACTTTAAGATAGTTGGAAGTGCAAGGATCTCTCTTTATTGATGATAGCTGAAAGCTCTCCAGGATGTCTGAATTTGCAAAAGTTGTCAGTTTAGAGTTTCCACTGGGCTAAAAGTTCACGTTCTTGATAAAGGAAACTTTAAGATAGTTGAAAGTGCAAGGATTTCTCTTTATTGATGATAGCTGAAAGCTCTCAAGGATGGAAAATAAGACAGCTTTCCTGTTGCTTTCTCCCGATCCTTCTTGAGTAGTATCTAGTAAGATATCTTGAGTTTTCGTGTATAATTGTTTTCGACTCAACAGGAGGGTTCCTTAATATTTTTCGAATTAGCTCTACTTGCTATCGGGCATTGAGGAAGGGATCCTTTATTCAATAGAGAAATTTCTTGTGTCCACACTGGCAGATAGTATGCGTAGAATCTGTGAATTGGGTAATGCCCCTGTCTATATTTCTTGCTGATGCACTTGGTGTGGTGACGATATGTCTTGTCGTTGTTCTGGTCCTTCTGGGTATATTCTGCATCGTGTATTCGTTTTACTTCCATGATCGGATCCATGGTCAAGGTCTTGTTCGGCTCAACTATTTTAGTGGTCCTTGGATTATCAGAATTACATTCATCTTTTTTGCAGTTTGGTGGGGTTTTGGAGAGATTATTCGGTTAAATCTGTTGAGACGGGAGGGAAGAGTCCTGAATTCCCTCAACTTGAAACGTCAGAAAACTGTTTGCAAATGCTATGTTGTGTCAAATCTCGGGTTTGCAGAACCATGCCTGATCCTCACTCTCATATTTCTACTTCGTGCATCCTTACAGAAGTCTGGAACATTAAGCCGGAAGTGGAATGCAAAAACAGCTGCTTATGTGCTTCTTTATTGTCTCCCAATATTTGTTCTTCAGGTCACTATAATTCTAATTGGAACACGGCATAACAAGGAGAGTTTTGTGCACAGATTACCTCCTTATTTCACCAAGGCTTCTGCTTTTTCTCAGACAAAGGATAATGATAACGTTGCCCTCTGCACTTACCCTCTGTTAAGTACCGTTGTCCTCGGTCTTTTTGCCTCCCTCCTAACAACTTACTTGTTCTGGCTTGGGAGACAAATTCTTCATTTGGTCATCAATAAGGGTTTGCAAAAGAGAGTGTATACACTAATCTTTTCTATTTCTGGTTTTTTCCCATTACGAGTTCTTCTTCTTGGATTATCTGTGCTGTCAGAGCCAGATAAACTTTTGTTTGATGCCATTTCATTCTTAGCTTTTCTTTCCTTTTTATATTGTGCGGTGGTGGCCATCTGCATGCTCGTGTACCTGCCCATTGCAGATTCTTTAGTCTTGAGGAGTCTACAAAGAGATATAGAGGCTAGGAGGGTTATTGATGAATATGATTCACTAATTCATAATGAAGGCCCTTCCGGAGCAAGTATGTTCACTAGTCCTGGGAGAAATTCAGCTTCCTTGGAAAGGAGTGGATCAATATCCTTTCGTACAATGGTAAAAGATGAAACCTCAGGGGCATTTGTGGAACCGAGCCTATATACTCCTAGTCAGCCTTCAACACCGTCCGGGTCACCTAGACTTGTTGGCTGGCCTATGCTCTCACCTGCACAACTTCATGGATCTTAAAAGCTACTGAGGAGGGTATAACATTTTTGGGGTGAATGAAAACTCTGTAAAGGATTGCTGATTTTGTTTTGTTATTGACATTATGACATAGGTTTGCTTGTTACCCACCTTTACCTTTTTTAGGTGGATCTCTTATATCTGTATCTATCAACAGTTGACAGTTTTATAACAACTAAGTCTGTTTTATATGTGAATAATTTGTCTTCAGCTTAGTACTGAGTGTGTTATTGTGCCATGAAGATAGCTTCTGCTAGAGAGTCTTGAATGGTACTTTGGTGTCCCTTTATTGTTTTTAGCATTCTGAGACTCCAAACTTTGAGTTTGAACAATTGTAAAAAAGTCTGTTAACTAGCCACGTGAATGGCACACGACCTCTTCTTTTAAGAGCATATTAGGGGTTGTTATCTTAGTGCCTGTTTGATATTACTTTTATAAGTATGATAAAAAGTATATTTACTTGCTTATTTAAAATTTAAACGGTGCCAAATATGCTTTTTTTATTTATATAAAAAAAGTAATATCCAAATCTTTTGAAGGATGGATATGATAGCAAAAATTAATAATTTTATGGATTCAACATCCAAATTATGGAATTACACTACGCTTTTATGAAGACCTTTAAATTTCGAGTATAATAAATGATGTTGACTTCTTTTTCTAATTTTGTGACTAGTTATTAATATTCAATAGGTTAATCTCCTATTAAGTAAAAACTAAAAAGGAATTTATAATCTTTTCTCCGTGCTTAATGCTTATTTTTAATGTTGTTACGCCTCGTCACTGAGGTTCCTTATCACAGGAGCTCCAAGTTAAGATCATGTGATAGTCCTCGTAAAGATACGAGTCAAAGCTGACAAAGTTAACAAAGACTCCAATTTGTCAAAGTAAATAAGTCAAAGAAGAAGTCGAATCTCTCCGTCACGAAGCTCTTCATGCCGAAGACCTCCAATTCGAAGCTCCCTTTAGTCGAAACCCTCGTTGGCTCTCAGAGGATCTATAAGCAATCTATAAGAATGATTGATGTAACGTGCGTAATAATGAATGGGAGGCTTGTCAGCCTAGGATGTAGGCCGACTGACCTATTAATGTATTAATGCATAGCATGCTAATGATATGAGACTTCGACCCGGGGATGTGACCATGTAGTTTTTATTTAAAGGTACCACTTCAATCAGAACTCCATAAATAGCAACTCTTGTAATATTTTGAATCTAATGCAACTCTTTACACTTGAAGTCACGCACGATCTTCTCTCTTGCTTATTTCACATTTATTTGTTTGAGTTGTTTGTGATTGTTTATTAATGTACAATCATCTTTGAACATATTGTCGGTGTCTGAACATTTTTGTCTTGTGTCATAAAGCACCTCCCACGTCCATAAATAGCAACATTCTCAGTCCAAGTCTCCAGTTAAAACGTGTTGTGCGTGGATGTGAATGAGCTCGGTATCTATTGTCCACGTCACCCTTACAAAAAACAAGGTCAACAGATTGACGCTGTTTGTGGAAAACCACATATTCGACCACGAATAACCTGTGGAAAACCTGATAAGAAGATATATTTTGGGGCGAATTTCCTACCCTTGAAGAAAAGGGGTTGTTTTTGAAGAAAGAATAACTAAAAACTCCCAAGAGAAACTACTTGTAAGGGCCCAAATTGTTCAATGAAAAAGGAATATCATCTTAGGTTGTTCTTTGTGGAAAATTCTCGGAGAGAAATGGAAACGAGAGCAATGGGTGTTCCACGACAACTAATAAATTCTATTAAAGAACTAAACGTATCCCATTTTTTCTTCTTAGAATGTATTTGATTGGTTTTATCTTCTATGGAAAATGTTATTTTTCCACCCAATTTTTTATTTTTTGGGTGTTAGATTGACTTTTTTTTTTCATGAAAAATATTTTTCAACTGTTGATCATATGATTATATTTTACTCAAAAAACAAGATAAACACTTTCTTTAGGAAGTGGTTGTTTTTATTTTTCAACTAATTCACTCTCTCATCTATCCCCTCTCTCTCATCAACTCACGAATAAAAAATGGACAAGTACAATATTTTATAGGTTGAAAATTCAATCGATCAAACACATTTAATTAATAATTTTTATACAAATGAAATTTAAATAATTATTTTATTCAAACAAATTTCATGCTCGTAATAAAAATCTTCGGAGAAACTAAGGCTAGTAAAACGTGTTCATCCACATGAAGAAACGGTGCATGACATGGATGTGTCTGTGGGCTACATGTCATTAAAATCTTATTTTTAATAAAATATCATGTCTACCTGTATGACATGAATGGATCTGTGGGCTACATGGTTTTCATTAGAGTTTTTTTACTCGTTTTCAACCTTCATCTCTTGATCTCTTTATAGACGATCGTCATCCTTACTAAGAATTGCCTTCCGAATATTTAATTAAGTAGTCGCGTACTCGTTACATGATGAAAGTAATCAAAATTTTAATGAACATGCATTCCATAAGCTTCAATAAGTAAAACGTAAATTCTTTTAAAGTAGAATATAACACCGAATAAATAAAGATTGAAAAGGTTAAAAAATGATGACGACATATGTACTTTTAATAAATAATAATAATTTTTATCTTGTTTAGCTTAGAAACGATAGAATTATTCAATTTCGTCTAATCTCAAACTCGTCGCGAATATTCATAATTTTAAAAAAATTCTGGCTCAATTCTTAGAAATCCTCGATGGGCAAAAATGGAGAGGGTGGTCCCACTATATTGCCATCCCTAATTTTTGTTAGTAGTGTTTGTTTTTAAAATTTTATCAAATTTTCAATTTTAATTGGGTACGAAACTCAGGACTTTCTTCCCAAAAATAAAATAATAAATAATAAATAAACAAAAAATAATATATATATATATTGGAAAGAAATAGTGGAAAGGTTTGACAAATTTTTCCAACACGTTTGACACGTATTTGTGACGGAAGCCGAAATTGGACCGTTGATCAAAATCCAGTACCCAATGGCGGGTCAAATTTCACGCGCTTCCCATTTATTTCTTTATCAAATTATCTCACCCATAAATGGGAAACAGGACACTACAAACCCGTCGTCTTCAATACGATTACGATGTTGGGCAACTCCTCGGAATACAGTAACAATGCTCAAGCCAACCATCCACGCTTCCTCCCCAAGCGCATAATTCTACTCCGTCACGGCGAGAGTGAGGGCAACATCGACGGCACCGCCTACACCACTACCCCGGACAACAAAATCCCCTTAACATCCCAAGGCATTGACCAGGCCAAGAAGGCTGGGTGTCGGATCAGGCAAGTTATATCCGATTCCGGCGAGTGTTCCAACTGGAAAGTGCACTTTTATGTATCCCCATACGAGAGGACCCGCTCCACACTCCGCGAAATCGGCCGGGCCTTCCCTAAGAAGAGAGTGATTGGAGTGAGGGAAGAATGTCGGGTTCGAGAACAGGATTTTGGGAATTTTCAGGTGGCTGAACGGATGAAGGCTATTAAGGAGACTAGAGAAAGGTTTGGAAGATTCTTTTATCGATTCCCCGAAGGAGAGTCCGCCGCCGATGTGTACGATCGCGTTTCAAGTACGTTTTATGATTACCATAATTTTTTTTTTTTTTTTGTTTATCGTAGTACCTTTTGCTTCAAACGTTGTATTATCTGTTTCTTTTGGCTATAGATAAGTCCATGGCAGAGTGGCAAAACTAATGATTAAAAGATTAGGGGCTGTTTTCTTTGTGTTTCAGTTTTGTGTTTTGAGTTTTGAATTCATTTTGTTTTTTGTGTTTTGATTTGAATTCATTTTGTGTTTTGTGTTTTGATTGTCCATTTTGAGATTTTTGAAAATGTATTCTTTTTGGCATTTTGAAAAATTGTTTTGAAAACGTCCGAAACGCGTTTTGAAAATTTTGACTTGATTATAACTGAAAACACCCAAAACGTTTTCTTTATAAATTTTTCACTTGTTTTCAAAAACGCGTTTTCGAAAACGGGAAAGAGAATGCGTTTTCACTGTTTTGGAAAATCGAAAATAGAAAACGGCTTGAAAATGGTAAAGAAAACGGGGCCTTATAGTTTTCCTTGATGTTTTAGTTTTGGGTAAAATGAGAGTGCATGTCAATGGTTGTTTTATTTTCCCTTTCATTGGCTTTAGTTCAATAAACATATGATCCGACTTTTCTTCCCACTGGTTAAATGGTTTATTGTATTTACATATTTTATATTGGTGGCTTTGTTGTTTCTAGTTGACAAAAGTTATGTTATGTAAATGTCTTCTCCAAAATCAGATGATGACATTCAATTTAGGGTGATGGGGAACCACTTGAAGCCTTGAAAATCGATTAGAACCTCTCTTACATAACCTGAATGCTTTCTAGAAAAAACTATCCTATAAAAACACAAGCATTCAGTAAAAACACAGGCCGTTCCTTGAGCCACTAATGAACTTGGAGGCAAGTCTCCAGATTCGTGTCACATTTGAGTATTAGATCCTTGAACTTCCTTTCTTTGTCACAGATGGTGAAGGTTTGCTTGAGGTCATACTGCCTCTCACACCAACTTATATATGGTTCAATAACCTACCTATGCAGTACATTAGAATATTTCTCCTTAACCCCATATCTCAGCTATTAAAGTTAGATGGTGTACTCAACTACAACTATAAACCATTTGCAAAAGTCTCTTAGTTGACCACTTGGGTTCCATTTTAGCAAAATGAAATCGTGATTCATTTGGCATGTCCTAAAAGTTTAAGTAATTATTTATCCCATGCATCCAATCCATGAAAGCATTAGGGTTAACTACTAGCAAATTAGGATAGTTTGACCATAATCGTCCTAGTGGCATCATTAAGGTCCTCATGTTTAGTCTAACCTTGTCGATATGCTCTGCATCACTATCAACACGAAGGGTATGTCTTCATGTTGCAGTGTCTAAATGAGAATCCACCTGTCATAGTCATCATTTTCGATTCATGGGCTATCATGTCTTGGACATGCCCTATGGAGAACAATCAACTTACCGAGTACTATCCTTTGAAAATGAGGCTCAAAAAGAAGAAAGGGAAAAGAAATTAGGGATAATTGCAGCAAAAACTCCAAACCTTTGAAACGTTAGAAGACTTTCACCAAACTTTTGATTTGTTGCAGCCGTCATCCCTAACCTTTCCAAATGTTGCAGGTAAAGCCATTTTGGACAGTTTCTATCCATAATTTTGTTAGTTGACCAAAAATTTAATTTTGACCACATTTTTAATATTTTTAAAATGGGCAAAAGAGTAATTTTTCATTTATCACATTAAGTAATGAAAAAAAAAAAAAACACACACAATTTCTTCTTCCTCTCAACCCTCACCCTCACTCATCCCCTCCTCAAACCCAAAATCCATGCCGACCACCTCCACCTTCAAATCCTATGGGTCTTACAACGAACGGCCGTCGAGGGATGAGCAGCCGCGTGACTAGGGAAGCTTTAATAGGGACTCGAGCGGGGAGTTTAGGCCTTCACTCGCTGATGAGACTGATAATTGAGCTGCGGGGAAGAAGATAACGGTTGGTAATGGATTTGAGAGAAGGGACAGAGGAGGATTTTTCTCGGATTCGCAGTCACGTGCTGATTTAGGATTTTTTCTTGGATTTGCGAGGATTTTTCTATGTGGCAATAGCTCCTCCTTCTGCAAATTTAGGTTTTGGGTTTGAGGTGGGGGGGGGGAAGGGTGATGGTGATGGTGGTGGTGATGGTGATGGTGAGGGTTGAGAAGAAGGGTGAGGGTGAGGGTTGGGAGGATGAAGACACTGTGTGTGTATTTTCTTTTATTTCTTATTTTTTTATTTCATTATTTAATGCGATATATGGGAAGTTACTATTTTGCCCTTTTTAAATTAAAAATGTAGTCAAAGTTAAATTTTTGATCAACTAACAGAATTATGGATGGAAACTGTCCAAAAAGGCTTTACCTGCAATATTTGAAAATGTTAGGGGTGACGGCTGCAACAATTCAAATATTTGGGGAAAGTCTGCTAATGTTTCAAAGGTTTGGGGCTTTTGCTGCAATTATCCCAAGAAATTATCCTCTGAAATTGTATAATTGAAATCATAATTAAAATGTAAGATGAACTAGAAATCACATAACAACTTTTGATATCACATCTGAGAAACTTCTTTTATATTGTGTCTTTACTATAGAAAAAGTTCTCGATAGAGCGGAATGAAAGAGAGGAGCTATGTGGTCAATCCGATCTAAGAACAAGGCTTTGTTGAATTGAGTTGGGTATATTTGAAAGCAATATGTGTTTAATCGTTTGAGAGAGAATGTTGTGTGCATCTATGCATGCAAAAGTTGATAGACAAATTTGATAGCAAGGCTAGGTCGAACTGGTTAGTAGTCTGGATGGTAAAAAAATGCAACATTGTGAGACTTAGCTTGGTTAGCCACCTGATATTGGACCGGTCGTATTTATAACATTATGTTCATGTTTTGTTCTTTGTTTATTTAAATTAAGACCCACAATAGTCATAGTCAAAACTTTATTATAATAAGCAGGTTTCCTTGAATCATTGTGGAGGGACATAGACATGAAGAGGCTCCAACAGGACACATCCGATGAACTTAATCTGGTCATCATATCCCATGGACTTGCTATTCGTGTCTTTCTCATGAAGTGGTTTAAATGGACTGTCGAGCAATTTGAGTACCTGAATAACCTGGGAAACTGTGAGTTCCGAGTGATGCAGCTAGGCTTCAGTGGAGAATACAGCCTAGCAGTCCATCATACTGATATAGAAATGTTAGAATGGGGCCTTTCCCCTGAGATGATAGCTGATCAAAAGTGGCGAGCACATAATAGTCGAGGTGATTGGATTGAGAAATGTTCATCTTACCTGGACACATTCTTCGACCAGTTCGCAGACTCAGATGCTGAAGAAGACCGGAAACTTAATGTTATTTGACCAAGAGTGGCTGCTTGAGAAGCTGGGTGGAGTTCCTTATTATTATTATTATTATTTGGTAAATGAGTTTGTGATTTGGTCAATTCATATTGCCTATGATGGGATACTCCGGTGTTCTTTATTCTGCTATACTGACTATAACATATAGGATTTTAGATCAAGGTGAAGTATAGAAATTGATCTTAATATTAGTAATGCTTTTATGTATGCACTTATTTCCTCGTATGATATCAACGGCATTGATTCCAAGCAGACATTTTCCTGCCATATTTGGTCTATGAAATCAATTGTTTATGGATCGACAAGAAAAGAGAGTATTCTTGTAAAGGTCAAGAAAAAACAAGCATACGAAGAAATTCATGGGCAATTGCTACGATTGTGAAAGATGGGACAATGTTGAGATATGGAACCAATCAAGAGAACTTTTAAAAGAATGTTCAAGCTAATGTAACAAAACTGGATACTCACGAAGAAATGTTAGATATGAATTGCCAGCACGTAACATAGTTGAGAAGTTCAGAGAACGGTGAGTGGACTATATGAAGAATGAAAAGAGAGAGAGAGAGAGAGAGAGAGAGAGAGAAGTATAAATGTTTTAAGAGTATAGAGATATTAAACAAAGGTGATAATAATGATTTAAATACGACCCAAAATTGTTAAGGTTATGCTAATGATATTGTTTCGATTGGTTTTCTTCATACTTCATAGTGATATAAAAACATATATAGGTTAACAAGTTTAATTTACCAAAGAAATTCTTGTCAATCAACAACTTAATACAAATATAAAAAAAGATATTAAATGAAAATTATTTCGAGAACAAAATAAAAAATAAAAAATAATTTATAAGTAATAGTAATATTATAAGGAAAGAATAAAATGATATTTAAACTTATGGTTTGGTATTTTAGGGAAAAAAAATAGAAAGAACAAAATTATGCATGTTAGACCGACAACTTCACATGAGTGACTAACATTACCGACATCATTGACAAAGCATTATTGTTGATAATCGTTGACAAAGGTGTGCGATGATCATCAACATTATCGTTCTTGATAGTTTTATCTAAATATAAAAAAAATACTGATTGCAAGAATAACCAACAATCATATCATTGGCCATTGACGACGAAAAATATCACCGATGAATAATCATTGACAAAATTGTGTGGGTGATGACCCAATGTATCACTGTTGAATTGCCACCTTTTATTGTTTTCAATAATCATATTGTGGGTGATCAATCTAACAAGTACTTTTGTTCAAGTTCGCAAGTCCAATATTCCTAAACTATATGTTATCATGTTAGTACACTTGTTGAGGTATTTACCATTGTTTGGAAATAGGGAAATACCACTTAATGGTCATTGTAAAATGTCACTTTTAGTAAATGATCACTTTTTTGTGAAAATTATCAAAATGGTCACTTTGAAGTGAAGCTATTGAAAACACTCCTAATTTTACAGTTTTCAAACTTAACCATTACTTGGTATGTGCATAACTTAAAAGGTAAAATCTTGAAAGCTTTAAAGACCATATTCATTTAATGTCGATTTTGCTAGATGGAATGTAAGATAATTTTAAATATTTTGAAAGATACTTCGATTTATAGATCTAACTATCTTTATTAGTCGAATTATCTACATTAGCAAAATTGTGTACCCACCAAATAACATGTATGGTTATTGTGAACAATAGGGAATCATCTCTGGATTAGGTTGATGGAACCGGGTCTCCATTAGTTTGACGACTTGTGGTGGCGACTTAAATTCACCGTTTGATCTAACATGTAAAAGTGGCTATTTTGCTAATTTTTCGAAAAAGTGGCCATTTTTTCGTATCTCCAGAACTAGTGAAAATGAAGAAAATATTGTCATAACAAGACAAGCAAGTTGGTTTTTGTCCACAAAAGGGAATATAATTGACAATTAATATGTAAAAGTGGCTATTTTGCTAATTTTTCGAAAGAGTGACCATTTTTTCCTCTCTCCAGGACTAGTGAGAATGAAGAAAAAGTAGTCATAACAAGACAAGCAAGCTGGTTTTGTCAACAAAAGGGAATATAATTGACAATTAACATGTAAAAGTGGCTATTTTGCTAATTTTTCGAAAGAGTGGCCATTTATCTCTCTCCAGAACTTTTGAAAATAAAGAAAAAGATTGATCTGGGCATCGCTTAATTTCCACAATAATTGAGAACTTGAGTAATATGTTTGAAATTTACAATGGAGATACACTCTCCTATGTCATTTTTGCTCGTTAACTCAATGAAATCGAGCAGTTTTCCCTGCTCTCTACAAGTAAATTGCATTTGCCTTCTACATCAATAATTTGACATAAATTTCTGTGAATTAGACAAAGGTTCAACTTCTCAAAGGTAGAAGCAGCTCAGATGTTTCCCTCGATACAGAAGCCGCGAGATTCTTCCTCAATGCCACTAAATCTTCTCCTGCATTGCATATATATGCAGAAGCTTGTCTGCCCGAGAGAGTCGCTCCTTCCATGCTGTCGATGTAATCCTGGCAATCATACAGCATTTGAATTAACGATGTTGAATTTTCATCTGTCTTTACAAACATATCCATGGACATTATACTACTCTAGAATGATTAGAACCAAGAATTTGTCTTCTGTATATCGTCGAAGGGATAGCTCCTAAAAGTTTGGCATTTATATCTTTCTAATATATTTTTCTCAAATATAAACATCTATTTCGATGACGACTTTGGTCCCTGAACATTAAAATTACAAACCATATTCACCCAACGATACACCATATTTATTCCCACATGGAACGGTAAGTGGAGAATCTTGCAATGTTACAGATGTGGAAAGTATTGTTACCTGTTTCGTATAGGAACCAGAAAGGAAGAAATTTGGCACTGGTGTCTTCTGATCAGGCCTAAATGGATCTTTACCAGGTGCTTCACGATATAGTGATTGCCCAATTTTGACAACTGAAGACCAAGTGACTTCAAGACCTTGTGAAGAAGGAAATAGAGCCAGAACCTGATACCATGAAACAATATTCTTCATCCGTTAATGATCTAATAAATGGATAATGTAAGATGCTTTTAGCCTCAGATATTTAAGACCACTTTACGTTTTATACTTAAAAGCATCTCACAAAATACAAAATCATGTTCTAATCCTCTTTTCTTCTCTTTCTCCCCACCTATAATGAGACAAATTTCTTTTATTTCCGCTTCTAATTTTTCGGGAAGGATATCAGGGGAGTTGCAGTTACTGTCGAGTTACACTGCCAGTCAAGAATTGATACAAGTTTGTTAATAGAAGTATATTGTTTCATAATTTTCTCCCACAAATATTCTCTGTTTCACCTAAGAAAGAACGACTTAATGATAAAATTTGTAGTGAGAAGTGCAATTACATACATTGTTCGGTCACATTACTATAACCAATTAAATATTTTTTTGTCGGCTTGTTTGGACTAGAAGAATGAAGCGGTAATTTTCTACTATTAGTAAGAAAGGAGTTTTCATCTTTGACTAATACAATGCTCGAGTTCTCAGCGGAATGAAGGGATAAAATCCAAGTAGCACCAACCTGCTTTGAAACTCTCTTTATAATTTCATCATTCGGTAAAGGCATGTACGGGTTCCCAGGTGTTAGCACACATCTGTAAGCAACCACCGAAAACAAGGGTGTTATAGATGGAAAAACACTCTTAACTCATAATGGCATGAATATGTGCTAGATAAGCACGATGATCTTTGTCATTTAAACAGATACAGAAAAAACACCATGATCTTACTGGAGCAATGAGCCTTGACCCTCAAGATAATAATCTTCAGGAGATGTGAGTGCAAGGTCTGCAAAGCAAGAAAAATCTGCATCCGGTGTGTAGAGGAGATTATCCAAGCCAGTGGCTCGTCTTAATTGCCTGGCCATCACATAATAGGTAGTTAATTTCATTTGCAAATCACATGAAAATAGATGTCCCTCGGCAAATTTAATTGATGAATTTAAAATCTTCACCTTGCACGTTCCAGGTCCTGCAACTCTGTAACCCAACCATTATAACGAAGCTGCACTGTAACAACAGGTACTCCTACTAGTTTATAGATATTATCAAAGAATTCCAATTCCCTCCACTTCTGTGGAAGTAATCTTTTAATTCCCGGGACATCACAAGCTGTAATCACATAGAATTTTTAGCTTCATACGAGTTTAGCATTAAGGTAGAAAGGGATGTGGGGGTGGGTGGGGGGTAAAATAGAAAAATTACAGGTATGGATTATAACCTGCTACGTAAGCATCAGCTTTTACAGTTTCCTTTTGAGTAGCCTGAACAATAGGTACCCTCTAAATTAGTGTCCATACCTCGTTTAACATAAACAAACATGCTCACTCCATGCGCACAGGTCAATACTGAATATGAAACATCATACATTTGCAGAGTGATGGTTAACTATAACATGAGAAATATAGATTCCACATATCAATTGCTTCGTTTCTCTATTTGTAATTTAATTCATCAGCTTCTAAAAATGAGAACAAAAAGTATATGCATATAATTTCAGTTGATCATGCAAATTATTTTAAAGATGTATAGTTGTGGGGATTAATAAAGTCAACATATTCCAAGCGACTATTTACAAACTTAAATAACATAGACATGCCAGAGAAGAACCCATCATTCGCAATACAGTGCACTCTGTAAAGTGATCACCTAATGAAAACAAGAAATATCATGTCGTTAATAGGAAAGCATTATCAAAATAACATACAATAATACTTCTTATTTTTTAAGAAGTTGATTATTCTTATAATCAAATTATTATTTTGTGGACTACTAAACATCCCTCAGCACTTGTTGAGCATTTAAACCAAAATGATATCACTTGTACTTATATACTTCCGTGCGAGCGGAGACAAAATTAACTTGGGGGAACAGAAGGAAAGATATGTGACACATTGATTAAACTGAAGGTTCACGAAAAGAACTAACATTATAAGATCACATTGGTTGATTTTGCCACTCCATTTCCTTCTTAAAGATTATTGATTTGTCACAACAAAAAATTCTGACCAGGCTTACAAATTTTAAAAGGATCAGAACAAGACACTCGTACCTTGGACATGGCAAGTCCTGTTACATATATCCCCCCATCAGAAGATCTATCATAGAGAACTTCTCTGCATCCCCACCTCAGATGGAACCTGTTCCGGCATAGAAATACAAAGAATGTAAGAGAAAAATAAATATCAGAAACAGAAGTAACATCATTTTTATTACTTTCACAACCATATATGCAGCCATACCTGCCTCCCTTGTCTATAATATACTTTTTGATGGGACCACTCAAATAGATGTCAGGAGAACCTTTAAGCATGCGTAGCAAGGAAGCCTCAGTTTTAGTTGCAAACAATGAAAATATAGTGAGCATACAGCGGGCACTGATATTATCACAGTCAATGAATCCAAGGGCATAAGCAACAGGATCCCACATTCTCTGGATACTCGCGCGTGTCCCTCCTTTGGATAAGAACCAATCGGAGAAGCTTATCTGTTATAAATATTCGGCCAATTTAACAAGAAACATATGGCAGAGAAACTTTTCCTTGAAAACAATGGCAGCAAATCAAGCACCAGAAGATGAGAACACGAAATGCTAAAACTATGAAGAGAATACAAACATTATCCAGATCCCGTATCTGCCTCATTGCTCCATCTGGATCAACAAGTGCCCTAACAACTGGACTAAGGGCAAGAGCCACAGCATTTCTTGCTTTGTCATAAGTCTGCAAATCAAAGTTCGAATACATTTAGATGATCCCAGTGAATTAAAAATAAAAATAAAAATTGGAACACTATTTCAACTGTCTAACACACAGCAATACGTGATAGGGTGATTTTCCACATCTTCCGCTTTATAAACAAATAAGAGCATTATCCAGAGAGCATATCGCAATGTATGAAATTGATTGCACCAAGAGTAATTACATTAAAGTCTGTAAGACATTTGAAGCTGAAAGTGACTTAATGCATTTCTCACAATGGCTCGTACTCGAATCAAACCCGAACAAAAACCGCAGGAGGTTCCAAGTCGCTTATTGATGCTCACCTTAAGACATATTTGTCCCCACTACTTGTGATGCACACGGGAAAGCAAAATTTTGACTCATGCACTAACTAAAACAACCCCAAACACCAAGGAGAAAATAAGCCGCCATACGAGAGGCTCGTATTTTGTAGATCCAGATTAACAATTTTTTAAGAAAAGAAATGAAATGCATGAACTTTTTAATGCAAGAATAAGAAGACATGGAGGAGAAATCATAATCTCAGATTTTTCAAATGATCCATCAATCTGTTTATAAATTGTTGTTACAACCCTTACAAAAGTATACATCTCTTCATTTGAGTCACAACCATTCATTTTTGAATTAAATAACTGATTTAGGATGAAAGGGACGAAAAGAAATGTGTAAAAGCTTGAATAGGTGCAAAAGCACATGTTCATGTTCGAACAGTGCTGTGGCAGAAGCAAGCTTACTGATGCTGCAGTGCAACCTGCCAACTACCTCAAGGTCGCAGTGCGACTGCAGCGAGCTTGCTGCTGTCACATGCTGCCGACTGCAGCCTCCAGTCACTACCGACCTCCACTCCCTTCGTTCCGTCCCTTTTATATCTTCGTTCTAACAATGAACCTTCTAACAATGAACCATGACTCAAGATACGACCTACAATGTCAAAACGACATTTATAGAAAATCTCTCCAACAATTCTCCACCATTTTCAAAAAATGACGTTTTGAAAAAAAATCCTCATAGTGGCTTCACAAAACTTGTGCATCGATGAAGGAGTCTTTTAAACTTGAACCTCCACCTAGTAAAAATACATCAATTGTTAACAAAGGTGGCATGGTAGACAAGCTTTGAACTAGCGACCCTATGTAGCTAACAGGAACACTTCATGCACTAACTTCCAAATCCTTGTGTTTATAATATACCAACATGTAAATATGCCACGTGTCTTTTATAGAACCACACACCAATAAAAGAGAATACAAGGCAGCAGGGTCATGGGAGTGAAGACAAAAAAAAAAACAGTCACCAAGAGAGGGAGGGGGAAGGGGTGAGAGAAAGTACGAAAAGAGAGAGAAAGAAAAGACAAATGCATTGGGTGATTTAGCTTTGTGTAGAGAGAAGATGAGACAGTTATATGAAGTTATGTAGTTGAAGATTTAATTAGTAAGTTGTTTCTCTCTCTCCTGAGGGCACAGGCAAAATTCGCTGCACCACATAAATTCATGTTTCCTCTCTTCTACTCGTTTTTCTTTTCCACTGTGTTCGTTAGTGTGTTGCGGCAATTCCTTCCCAACAATTTCCGAGATTTATTAATCCCTTGCATTCTGCAGATATTCTGAGCTATTTGAGGAATCATTTTTCACTTCCTTTACCCATTATGTACTACAAGAAGATTGGAACAGGGCAGAAGAGGAGCAAAAAATTAAAAATGCCTTTCCTTTTATCTCCCGACTTTTGGGAAATAACTTTTCCCCAAGTAAATTCGAAAGAGACTATCTACCTAACATTTTAGAACAAGATCGCAGAGAAGAAACTAAAATGATAACAATTTACGGACTTGAAGTGGCTATGCTATCGTGCACTGGGACAGGAGAAGATACAGGGATTCGACTAACTTTTCAACTCTGAATAACTGTTTAAGATAAATTTCTGATGAATTCCAGTGTGAATATGGAGCTTTAATTTCTGCATATTATGGTTGTGGCCGGGATCGTAGAAGGTAAGAGAAAAGAACATAATATGCTACACCACTGAAAGAGTCAACAAAAGCAGATTTTGTTTTCCAATGTCTTAACAGAAATCTTACCGGGGAGGGAAACTAAAAATGCAACTCACCTGGATAGTAAAAGAAATATATAATGCAAATAAAGATATGTCACTTGTAGAAATGCTTCAACAGTGCTCAAAATGAAAGGCCATGTGCTCCTTCGAATATAAAGTATGGAATACAGAATGAACAAGTACTGATATTGGACATTACTTGTCAACTGACTCCACCACCAACAGGAGGTAAAGGTTCAGTTACAACATTAGAAGTAGTGACAAGGAAGCAAACACTTCCAGGTACAGTATGCCCATTTAAATAGTGAAAATGAAAAATATAGTCGTTCTTCACAGACTGAAATAGTTGATAATCAAAATGCAGAATAAACATTCAGAAGACAACACAAACCATCTACGAAATTCTATTACCTTGAGCTGATTTGTAGACAAAAATGCACCTATTCCATGTAATGGTGCTCCAAATGGAAAACGAAAATCAAGTTCTGCAGTAAGAGTTTTCAGTTAGACATACAATGTTTCGTAGAATATGTCAAATACAAAAAAAATGTTTCCAATTCATACATGAACGAAGTATCAAACATTGACAATAGATGTTTGCATTTTGTCAAGGATATATTATCATACCGCCTATTTCACCCCCGCTGTTAACAAAAGTATGAGTATGATCCTTCACAAGCAAATTTTTGTCAGCACCAACCTATGGCAAAGCAAAGAAAAATAATCAGAGACCGTCAAACTTCAATTATTAGATGAATTCATCAATTTGCAGAAATCACCAAATATCTCAGCTATGCATAATTTGATCTTGGCATGACTGGTTGATACATATAGCCAGACCATCACCACTGCCCCCACGATGTATTTAGCAAAACTCATTTAAAATCAATGAGCAATCTTCCCAAAAGTTTTAGTCACAAACCCATAGAAGAGAATAACAAATGTTGCTATTGGGGGAAGAAAGCAAAAGCACGAGGGCAAAAATTATTAATTTTAAGTTCATCAAGGAGTTCAGTAGAAGACGGCGCCATAACACCCAGATTTCAGTCCTGTCGAGCGTGGCCATTCAATATTCCTTCATATGGATGAAGAAAATTCGATGCATTAAATTTGGTATTCAGAAATTAAGCCATGAAAGTGGCTTATCAAAAAAGTAGTATCATTTTCTATGGTAAATACTATGGCATAAAATGATCCTGCTGAATAAGTAGGAGGGTTTATATGACCTGTATCAGCCATATGTTATTTGCAGTCACGTTGTAACTGAAGTCATAAAATCTATTTCACTCATCTCATTATAGAAACTATTCTTCTTTCCTATTTTTGCTAATAGTCCCAATTACAAAAATATGTCTCTGAAACAAACTAAATGATGTACCTTCTTGTATGGTAGACAAAGACCGAAGGTTCAGATGGATAGAAGTATCCGCATATAACCATTTTCCGGTTATTAGCAAAAAAATCATGAACTTACTTACAAATGTTGGGGACAAAATTTCCTTCAGACATTTGGATGGTGGGGGGACCATTTTTATTATTTGGATCAGCTTATTTGGCCTTATAATTAAGTATTCTGTATGTATGTGTATGAGAAAACTAGCTGTAATTACCTTTTTCATCAAACGAAAAAGATTATTGTAGCAACCAAAGAAAACGTGGAGCCCCATCTCAATATGGTTTCCACGTTTGTCAACAAATGAGCCCACTTTTCCTCCAATGAAAGACCTCGATTCATATATATCCACCTGCAAATATCAGAGCACGAAAGTCATTACATTTTCATGCAGAGAATACATAGACTACTTCAATAGACTAATTCGAGCAGGAAAAATGATATTCTTATATCCTGCATTAATAATACTGCAACTATGATGGAAATTGCATATTCCATTTGCACTTCCATGTCAATTTTGTAGTCAATATAAGCACTGCAGGTGGTCTGGTAAAGGAGAATTCAGATGGACATCACTAATATTAGCATTTTGTTTGTTTATATGTTTATTTGTTACTTATTGTCATGAACGCTTTGCTCCTTTTTGCAGGGTGGGATCAGTACCTCATGGCCTTGATCCAAAAGTTCCACCGCTGTTGACATGCCGGCAAGCCCAGCTCCGATAATAGCCACTTTTAGCCTGGGGCCCCTGTAATGTTCAGGTTCCGGTGGAAACAAACCTTTTGGAGCTGCAAGGTGTAGCAGTAATTTTAGTAAATGAAAATGAATTCCAGATTTTTCTAAATTATTTAATAAGTCTCTAGTCTCAATCTAGAAATCAAACTCATACATGATGCACTTGATCATGGCTGGAAAATACATGGAACCAGGTAAATTTGTCCAGTTAGCTTTCCAACCAGGTACTTAGAGCATGTTTGGCTAAGCCTAAAACATAAGTAAAGTTTAGACACTTATTGAGCCCAAAATGTATAAATAAACTTACTTTTCATAGAAAGCAAGTAACTGATTTCTAACTTTCACCAATAAAAAAATTATTTACTTTAAAAATTACTTTAATAAAACTATTGTTAAGCTTAGACTAACATGCTCTTAGCTCACGTTGGTGAACAAGTACTCAAAACACCCAAAACTTTATATACAAAGAGAATCGCCTAACAACCGACCAAAATGAAAATAGCATAAATTTCAATTTAACAACCAAAATTCGCCTGAATTTAAAAACACAATTGCAAAGGAGCGGTAAAATTGATGAAAATTACCATTAGTGCTCATGTCAGAAATATTAGAGTCCAAATCAGAGCGAATTATGAACCTCCGAGTCCTCAACTGAGTGGACGACAAACGCCTGTTACATAATCCGGCAGACCCAGTTCGAAAACCAGTCCGGTTTCCATTTGCCGGAAGACAAAGAGAAGCAGAAGAAGAAGCCATATAGCTGATACAAGTGTATAGAAATGTAAAAAAGCTGAAATTGAGGTAAATGAATTGAGAGAAAAGATTGTTGATTGAATAATTTAGGAATGAAGACACAGTATAATAAGAGAAGAATGGATGAAGGTGGTTTGGGGGTATCTGAATAAGAGGAGATGCTGAGAGTGCTCAATTTGTCATCACATTATAAGAATTGGAGGGTAGAGAGTGGGAATGGGTTTTTCGGTGCTCTTTTGTATTTTTTATTGGTTGGTATCATTGTCGTTGCAATATTGGTAGCAACGAAAAAAACTATCATATTTTTTTTTTCTCATTTTTAAAGACAGACCTTATTGGTTGGGGATTAGGATTAGATTTTTGGGTTAATTTCATTTGTGGCCACCCAACTTTATAGTTGATGTCACCATGACCACCGAACTTAATTTTATTTCACCATGACCACTGAACTTTATATTTAATATCACAATGCCACCCAATTTAATTATATTTCACCAAAGCCATTGAATTGCATATAACGTTTCACTATAGCCACCGAATTTCATATAATATTTCACCATGCCATTCGGTTTCTTTTTAATATAAGGCAGATGTACTCGAAATGCATTTGTAAGAAAGATGGTACAATAAGTTACAATCTAATTTGTTCAAAATTGACCATAAGAGTATAAGTTGGTATGTTATATACAAAGCTCATTCAACATGATTTAAATTTTGATCATAAAAATTTACTTATTTTGTTATGAAATAAAGAAATGATTAATATATTACTTGAACACAACATTCTATCCTATAACGTGGTCATTATTAATACTCAATTTTGAAGGTGTATAGTGTTTTGAAGAACTAGTGTATTATTATTATTATTATTTAGCTAAATTTACCTAAAATAAACTATGTTTTTATATTTAGCGTATTATTTTAGTTTTAGCTAAATTATATTTGAATTGTAAAGTACACATCAACCACCATGCGTCCACCTCAAAGATCACATGAGTTTAGCCATCACACTCTGGACGACTTCAACAAATATGTTCGACTAGTTAAATGCTTAAGAAGGATACTTAACTTGAATTAAGTAGAAATCATTCAGGACAGAGAATTCATCTCCCAACCATCTAAACCCCGTCAATGAGAAAGATGATAAGATAGGATATGTGACGAACAAATAACCTAGGTAGTCATTACGCCATCGTGCCGGTCTAATCCACCAATAAAAAATTATTGATGTGACAAGTTAGAAATGACTAAGTGAGCATATAAATGTAATTTATTTTCCTATATAAAGGGGATCATTCTTCATCTTGCATTGATAATCATATTTTCTTTTATTAATAAACTTTTAAGCTTGCATACCTCTCCTTCAGTCGAACGAACCTCAAATTTCGACACCATCTCTTCTTCAACTTTTCCGAATTTTCCTTTAATTGAATCGGAAGGTGCCATGTCATTTTTAACACCAAAATTTCTATTCATATCCACTTGGTTATTCTCCACGCCGCTAAATAAAAAAAATTAAATAAGAATTTTACTTCCAACAAATTATATATATTAAACAAGGATGAAATTATTAAGAGAACCAGTACAAATTGCAGCTTCATTACCTTAGTTTTTTACAAACCTTAAATCTATATACTTTCATCTTTGTCTCTCGATAAATTTATATTTCCATTCACAGTTAAAACCTGAGTTTTCTATTTTCTATATATTGCTAGAGAAGGTTTTGCATCTAGTTAACTCGAGTTATTGAATATTATAACGTTTCCCATATTTATAGTGTTTTACGAGAATATTGTAGAAAGTTCGAATAAATTTCTACTTAGTATTGCATTAGACCTCGCTCAATAGCTCAAGCCTGAACATAAGGATCTATGTTTGGCCAATTTCGTTATAAATGTATAAATTGTACGTGTCTCCTAGACGAATTATGGACATTCATTGATGTATCATAATTTTTTTTAGCATCAATTTGATTTTGATTAAAAAAATGATTTTGATAAAATTTAAGAAAGCGTGTGGTTGAAAAATTGATAATGTTGATTAAAAATGAATTAAAAAAAAATTAAGAATGGAGTCCAATCAAGGGCTTAAATTTCCTCATATTGTTCCGAGGATGGTGTTCAAGTATAATGAGGGATACTTCTAATGTGTATCTAACACTTTAATTGACTTAAATCCTATATTGAAGTTAACGAATTTACCCGAACCTAATTGTATACAACGTATCTTCCAAAATTTTGAAATGTGACAATTGAGATACTCTTTCTCGTCATGAGATGAGATAATATAATGGACAAATATATCAGGTACTACCTTCTTTAATTGTGTTACTCTCGTCCAATTCCATGTGTCAAATGTGTCCTAATCGAGGTACTCATAATTTTCATAAAAAGACGAATTAATTTCTATCAAATCTATGCAAATGTCATATGACGTTAGAATCTCACTAGTAAAGAGTATGCAAGGGCTAATGAAATTTTCAATTGCCATTAAAACCAGAGTCAACAATTGAAATTTAATGTAGAGATTTGTAAAGTATTCAAACATGAATGAGTTGAGTTCTGCAACTGTTTCACTGTGGAAAAGAGAATAAAGGTCACTTAATACAATTGAAATTTGGCCTTTGTTTTTTCGAACACCTGCTCTGCTATGATGGCCTCTTTACCATCGGCTCTTTTGATCTCCAAATTAGCCTTCTGATAAAACCCAGTACCTCTCAGTGCATCTGCAATAAAATCATCAAATCCGATGGCAATCGCAGCTTCTGCTTTGGCTCCGTATACCAACCTCTGGTCGAAAAAGCAAACAGAAGAAAACACAGGGAACATGATGCAACCAAATACTTAAAGCTCCAATGACATGTTTGGTACGCAATATTTAAAAGGCTTGTACGATTCTTCTTTTCCTTTAATATTGTCCCGTACTAGCCAATCCAACTAATCAAACATGTCATTCTGGTTGAAAAATGATAGTATGAAATAAAGAAGGTGATTCAGTGACTGAACCTTAATTCTTGAGAGATGGATAGCACCAAAGCACATAGGACATGGCTCACACGAAGCATAAATCTCACAATCAGAGAGCTCGATTTTGTTTAGCTTTTTACATGCCTGGAGATCCATTGCAAGCATGAGATGACATTTTAAAGAGTGAATGAGTGATAATGATATAAATCGGCTAAGCATAAACTTGGGCAGTAAATGGATGACACTTTTGCTTATGAAGAACATTGACCATCAAATGCAGGTTTAGACAACATTCAATTCTCTCCTATAAGAGCAACTTAAACAATTAAGAGCAAGGCAGTAACCAACGTAGCAATTGCAACATCAGAAAGGAGTTTATATCCTTTTGACATTAAAATAAACAGTTATCTGTTAAACCTAGATCTCCGTATTTCTCTTGAAGGAAAAACAAAGAAAAAGAACAAACTCATTTGAAAGCCTTTTGTTTATTCTAATGCCCCATCTAGATAACTTTTCTTCAAGCTACTAATCAAAGAAAAGGCATCCTTCTAATCATTACGAGTTTATGACTTGTCCAAAACTTGATATTATTTATTTATGTAGAGCATAATTTTATCAAGCTTCCTCCAGCCTCAAAGTTTTCCATCTTATCTGTATATATTTTATTGTCATCAATTAAAAATTCATCTTTTCCATGTTTAGTGATGTTCCAAAAGAATAAAGATTACTTGAAGATTTCTCATCACCACAAACATGTAGAGCACAAAATCCATTCAAAATGAGCTAATCATAAACCTAATGCCTGACGCACTACTGTATTATAAGTATACAATGGGGAGATGAAGGACTTGCTACAAAAAATTTCAATGATTTATTTTATACAACATTTTTAGAAAAAATGAAAACTGGGGAACCTCAAATAGGGGATACATGCAAAAGCTCTATTGGGCCCTTTCTGCAAATGAACTGTTGATTTAAGGGTTACTTTTTTATCAGTTTGGTGGTTACATTTATACAAGGATGGGTCTGAATCAACCATTGGATCCCCAGTTCCAGAAAGTACAATGTGCTAGGTGTCCTATATGATATTATAATATCTTAGACATTGAGCCAAAAGCAACTATGAAAATCATAGAAGTGGTGAATCAGGAATTAAAAAATAGACAGGAAAACAGGCTTTCATCTTGGTGAATGTTGAATATCAGTATAAGTTGAGCAAACATAGTATCCATGTTGCACTTCTTCATAAAATACCAAACATGACAGGCAACACGAGTTTGTCAAAGTGCATAAATTATGGAGAACTAGATGTCAACCAATCAGTTCCCACAAACTATGATAAGATAATGTTGACCAGCACTAGCAGAAATCAGTAAGAGAATAGTCTTAAAAAAAAAACATAAATGAGCAAATGGTATCCATTAACATACAAGAATATCAAATGATCATGAAAAAATAAGTCAAAGCAGGTTTATTTTCAGCCTGAATCATTAGAAGAGAGAGCTAGTGCCATGCTTCCATTTAGACTTGGGTACAGCATATAACAATTCTGCTCAAAGTTATCCATCAAAAAAATAGGAAAATTAGCAGATTGATTCCCAAAAAGTTTTATACTTTCTCACAACATAACAAAAAATTTGTATCCCTGCATTAAAAATTATAAAACAGTATATATTGTTCAGCTGCCTAAAATTGCAAGGCCACTCTTTATAGAAAAATTCAGCCACTAGATGTAACAATCGTGTGTCATAACTATTTTGTGGATGGGAACCCACAATATTCAGATGCACATTTGACTATTCATGAGAACACTTTAGCAAATTGGAAAAGGCATTGATCACAAAAACTCTAAAGAACAGTTACCTCCTGAAAGAAATTGGAACTTCAAATAATTTAGACAATTCTAACCTCTCTTATTGCTGTAACCTCAGCATGAGCTGTAGGGTCAGTGTGCTTCAAAACCATATTGTGACAGCTTACAACAACTTCATCATCGCAAACAACTACTGCACCGAAAGGGCCTCCATTTCCACAGTCCACTCCTCTGTAGGCTTCTTCAACTGCCTTTGTCAAGAATTTGTGGTCTCTATCCTGAACAGCTGCAACAATCACAAAAGTAGATAAATATGATTACTATTAATTTATATGTAAGTAAGTTTTAACAAAACACAGCACAATTTAAGGAGTGAAATCTTAAGTACGACATCTGAAGAAGAAAAAATGCAGATGGGATATCAATTAACCATGAGAACATCTAAAGGCGCTATTTCATATTGCAGCTGCTACTAACAAAGCCAATTTTGTTGTCCACAGCAAATACCGAGAAGCGTTATATATAAAAAGGAAAAATGGACAGAGAAAAGAAGAAAAACGTTGAATGTAAAACAGAAGACAACATATTCAGATGACCATCTCACTATTTTTTTTTTGAAAAGTAATCAAGTATATTATAATCAATGTCAAATACACAGGAAGTGTATTGTCAGTTTAAATCAGAAAGGAACAACATAAAATTAGGTAACTCATCTACATGCCTAGTAGCCGCAGTATTAAACCACGTAAACAATGTAAAATAAAACAATTCCCTAAACTGCTCCGTAGTCCGTGTTTGGTCTTCAAAGCATCGACCATTCCTTTCCCTCCACAGACACCAAACAATGCAACTTGGAATAAGGTCCAAAAAAAGTTTGATATCCTTNCACACCAGACGATGCAACCCGGAATAAGGTCCCAAACAAGTTTGCTATCCTTATCTCAAAACTTTCTCCTCCACGCCTTTAACGTGTCCTCCATACGCCTCGGCAACACCCAGTCTATATGTTGCGACGCCAGAATATCGTTCCAGAGAAGGCGTGCAGCATCACTATGAAGAAATAGGTGATCAACCGTCTTCTCATCCCTCTTGCACAGATAACACCACTCTGCAATATAAAAACCCCTTGTGTGTAGATTACCTGCCGTTAACACTTGTCTTCTGATCACCGTCCACAATAAAAATGCGACTCTTGGAGGTAGTTTACACTTCCAAACCATCTTTCAAAGGAATGAACTATCTTCCAATCCCACTATAGAGACCTAAAATAGGTGGACCATCTCACTATTACTGAATTCAATAAGAGATTGTACTGACCAATTCAAATTAGCTCCTCAAACTGTGTTTCCCAATTTGGCTCAATCCAGGCCTATTTCTTCCTTTTAAGAAACGGGCCATAGGACATTTTTTAAATATCCTAATTAGTCGCTTCTAATCTTTATCTTTCCCTATTCCTATGATAAATAGATATCGCATTTCTTATTATGGGAGCAATAAGAAGTGGGAGGCGGCCCCATTCCACGTAAAACAATCCTTTTATGGATTGGTATCTGTTTGAAGTGCTAGAGGCCACAATCCATGTAAAACAATCTTTAGAGACACATCCTATGGCGGTAAAATGTGGGATTGTTTACTCTTGACAACGTGATCTTGGCCTCCAATCCAATAACGGGAATGTAAATAAACAACGAAATAATAGTGACTGGACCAATAAAAAGAATTTCACATGCATCCATATCAACTTCATGTGAAAACACAGAACATGGTTGCTAAAAAACTTATTGCATTCCCATAAGAAACAGAGAAGACTAATTCACAACAAGAAATTGAGATTACCTTCCTGGTGACCAGCAAATGCAGAAGCAACAGAAATAGTTCCATCTTTAGCTTCAACAACTGATATAAGAAAAAGGAGAGTCAGATAATGCATCAAACGTCTAAATAATGTTCTTTATATTCAAGATGACAAAACTTTGCACTAAATTGTAATCAGAATATAGTAGAGCCACAAAATAAAATCCATAGAACATGAGCAGAAACTTCAATCTAACTAAGCAATAGTCATTTCAAACAGGTTTAGAGAGCACACACAAAGTGAAACTTTTACAACTTTTGAGCACAATTAATGTGGCAGTACAAGCGAATAGCTACATTCTCCAAATTACGTAGCTTGTCGTGGTAAATTACCTATCTAAGATCAAATCCGACTAATCTGATGAGCAAACTAGTAAAATATCATATTAGCATATTCCTCTAGTGCAATCAAATCATAAGTACTCATATAATGAATCATAACTAATTACCAACTATATGCTAAAGCTAAATCCAAGGCGATCCCTTCACAACAAACTCACAAGTAATCACGAAGCATAAAGCCGCTGCAGTAATGTCTATCAAAATTGTACAATGTCTGTTATTATTGAATTTTAACTCATAATTGGGCGGTGCTGGGAGATTATGCCAAGGTTTGTGCTTTTACTTCAATAAGCCCATTATCTTTTTATTGTTAGTTCAGCATCTATTTCAATTACGATTTCAAATTTCCATTCGACTGCATGCAACTCACATAAAAAACCATAAACCTAATTAATGGATCTAGAATAATTATATAGCATTGGATATGAAATAGGAATTGTGAATCCGCTGTATTAATGTAATTCATGAATACATATCAAATTTAGACTTCATGTGAACAAGAATAAATGAGTCTTACGTTTGTATAAAAAGGGACAAGCAACTGTAAGGAGCTATTGTAAAAGAAACAATTGACAAAGAATTATAAACTTTTCCACTTAGAACTTGATACGTTTGAATCAACAATTTCTTCTGGATCCCAGTTCAATAGCCTAATCGTGTTGAACAGAAAGGTTCACTAATCAATATGATCTACTTCTGCAGTAAACTGAATCCGTTTTCACATCAAAATACCCAAAAAGGGATTAGATCCCTAAACGATATAAGAAAGAGAATATTCCATTCCATCTGAAAATTCCCAAAGAAAAAGATCAAATCAGCTTGCACATCACCATCGCCCACTAATATAATAATACTTTTGACACGGAAAAATAGTCAATCACATTTCACAATAAGATAAAAAGAAAATAAATGAATATTCGCTAACAAATCAATCAAAATAGTAAGGAAAAAATTTAAGAAATTCCTTCCTTACCATTAGCTTCTTCCATGACGAGAGTAAAATTCAACAACTGGGTACCGTAGAAATGGATTGGATGAGTAAATAGAGTTGATGAAGAAACTGATAGGTCAGCGTCTCTCTCTCTCTATATAGGAATGTAATTATAGAGTCGGTCGTATATTCACGTGACAGATGTGCCGAAAGGACAACTGTTCATCGACAAAGTGAAATCTGCACTGCATGGATTCTTACAACGATTTTTTTGGGAAATGTTGTAAATGCCTCCATCAACTCAATGCCTTTTCAATGTTTTGCTATAAAAACAGGTTCGATGACAGATTTTCAGACAAATGAACACTGGCAAATTCTTATTGGAAGTTAAAAAAAATTAATACAAAACATTGCCAATCAAGGGCTGACATTTCAGCCCCTGGTTCGTTTGGCTTTTTCCATCTTATAATTCTATGATTTCTTTGTAAGTTCGTGACATTTGTTCTAAAAAAACAGCGCTTAGACACGTATTTGGAAAATTATCTTTTAATTCTATAAATTCTTTGTAAGTTTGTAGCTTTCCATACCATGTTTTAAGTAGTGGTCCCTAGCGTCTAAACGCGAAGCAGGAGCAAAAAGTAGAGCTTCGCCCTTTTTGCGTTTTTCAAATTTTTTCCACTCTTGGACATGTCTAAACGATTGTGTAACATGATTGAAATTTAAACTACTCAAATCAATTAGAAATAATATTAAAATCTTAGATTAATTTGAAAAATGTAAAACAAAATTAAAATAAGAAAATATTTTTTCACACTTTTTAACACCTAGACTTCGCCTAAGCTCGCCTAAACCGAAACTCGACCTCCACGCTTTATGCTTTTTCGAACGCTGCTTGCCTGCTTCCATATAACTGTCCACCCACAAATCAAAAACTCCTCGAATTTTAAAGAATAATGCTAGGATTGCATACAAGAGCAGGGACACCATGTGTGGCTAAGGTTTTTTCTTTTCAAACTGTACAGTGATGTTGCGCAACGTGTCCCCTTATTTTTAATCTCTGTCATTGCGCCCGTTTGTGTAACATAATTGAATTTTGAACTACTCAAATCACAACATTTCAGATATCGAGCCGATAAGTAAAATAGAGCACATGAATGGACTCAACAACCATCGTGTCATAATTTGAGTAATTTAGAATTCGAGATGTCATTATTTGAGTATACTGTTTAACTACGTGTT
The DNA here is from genome assembly GCA_903798385.1 of Fraxinus cuspidata. Lineage (NCBI taxonomy): Eukaryota > Viridiplantae > Streptophyta > Magnoliopsida > Lamiales > Oleaceae > Fraxinus > Fraxinus cuspidata. The sequence goes on from CAIGRP010050240.1 coordinate 35,512, forward strand.
TATAGGACTGCCTCACTAAAGTCAGTAATGGATTAGAAAATTCAAGTGAGCACGGACAGACGCTAAACAACAACTCTATAAAGGGAAAAAAAAATTTACAACGGAACCAGCATGGGCAGCCGTAGGGGCTCGTCGGTGCTGGCTCCGCCCCTGACTAAAGTATTTCTATTGTAACTCCCTTAAATTTTAGTCTCATAGGTTATAAATATTGTAAAAGTGTATAGGCATTGTAATTTGTAATGAATACGTGAAGAACAGTTTTGCCTCTGCACATGCATAATTTTGCCTTTCATAACGCAATGAAGCATTGTTTGCTCGAAGTATTGCCTGTGTTCACATTCTGTGGTCATAAACAAAATATACAAAAGCCCCTACTCAAAACATGCAAGAAGCTGTTCTCTCACAGAGGCCGCAACAAAGGGTAATCTTCAAGCAATTCTTGTTCCGATAAAGTGTCATTTTCATTCTGGGGAGTCCATAACACCTCGACTGCCTGCAAGTAGACAACTGTAAGTGAGACACGGGAAGAAATGATAATTAAAATCAATGAGGTGTCAAGTTTCAATTCCAACCAGTGTTCTGCTTGAGGGGATAGAGCCGATTTTTTGTAAGGCTTCCTTCAAATCTCTACTGTTGTTGATAGATGGCAGTTTATGAACTCCTTCGGCAGCCACCAATACTGTGATCTGAAATCATAAATATTCACAAACAGTGATAATCAGAAACACATGAGAAAAGATGCTGTACAACAAACAGTTAAATTGCTCGAATCTTATTGTAGCGTTTTCCAAGAATAGAATTACCAGTTAACATCATATGCTTGAACAAAAAATAAGATGGAAGCTAACCTGACTACCTTCCTTATCAGAAAAAAAGCTAAAAATGAAATATGCATTATGGTTTTGATCTTCAAGAAAGGATCCAAATTGAGCAACTTTAAAAACAAATAGTTCAACTTCTAATCAAAACACATCACTTACCAATCTGGATGCCGTTTAAAAGAATGATGTTCCAATTAGTTTTCATTTTGATTGATGAGGTGGGTAGTTTATTTGGGGCGGATGCCTCCTAAAGAGTAACAGAGGTGCGCGAAAGTAGGCTCAAGCTAAGATTCTGCTTGTGAGTGTAATGGTATAAACATGAACAAGGAAAACATTTGTGACAAGTTGTAAAGATAGATGCCAGCTGAAAATAGAACTTCAAAAGCATGGACTTCTCTATCCAATTCAAGGATAAGATCTAATAGGGTGTTTGGGTAAGGTGGACTCAACAATGGACAACAATATTAAGAAAAAAGTAAAAATCTTTTCCATTGTAGTGTTCACTCCTGTCCACACTATGCACAAAACATGTCATCGAAGCTTTTACTCGAGCATAAGATTGACCATTAAGCATCAGCTTACAACAAACAACATAAAACATATCACTAAAAGCTTTTACTTCAGTATCAAATTGACCATTAAGCATCAGCTTATCATAAACTAGCTCTAATACCTTAGATCAAACAAGTGAAAACTGGATAATTATATGTTCCTGATCATTTTGCAAGCTCTTACTTGACTCAACCAAGTAATTGCAAGACACAGAAAGCTTCTCGATATTTGCAAAGGAAAATGGAAACAAGCTCAACACAGGCACCCTTTTAGTGGAATAATAAAGATACGGCTTGCAAAGGCAGCTACAAAATGAGATACATTTTGACTGGATTCATTTGATGGTTGTAATCCAGTTTTCCCATCTCAATCCTCTAGGATCCACTCACCTCCAATAATACTATTTTAGAGTCTGAAAGTAGCCTTACCACTATGTATTCATTGCTAAAACCAGTTGATCTCTGGCTTGTTGTACTTTTTTTCTTTATGTTATTCACATTAACGAACGTCTCCTCATCAAATTTACCACGTTCTTCAATAGAAAGTTGATTGAATCTTTTTTCTCCTTCCTCAGGACTCCTTTTCACGTCAACCTGCATTTGCATGACAAAAATAAAGTAAATCTTATGTACGGCAATCCTAATCAAAAGAGTTCACATTGAAAGGTAAATTTATAAGATAATGCCCTTCAATGTTATGCACAAGTCCAGTTTCAAAAGAAATGGTAAGAGTAAGCAACAAATCTGAATTAGGGAAAATTGGACATAAAATAAGAGTGTGCATGCCTGAATATATTTAATCCCGAGAAAGGAACCTTTGCTACAGAAGAATCGCTGCAAGTGCTCTTGACAGAAGAAAAATTATAAAACAATCTTTACCGTGTTCATATCATTAAACCAAAATCAGAAGAACCATATCTTAAGTATGCTCACTGCTATCTTCCTCGTCACATACAATTTGGGTATCAAAGAACTGTCGCAGCCATATTATAGATTAAAACCTAACCATATTTATAGTGGAATAAAATCAACTCAAGTAGTAATGGTCAACCATCAATTAATTATTTCATTTTATCGACTTGATGAAAGTTGAAATATTGTTCTGCTAATGATTTATTATCAAAATATTAGATGTGTGGGGTTGTATTCCTTCCATTTTTACTACTTTTATTCTCATTAATTCCAAGTATTATCAACATACACGTTTAGAAAGTTGTAAAGAAATTCTTCTGCGAGTGTATATTATACAAATACAAACTCAAAATCACTTGAAAATGTCTATACAAAGAGAGAGAGAGAGAGAGAGAAAGAGAGAGAGAGCTTGTGTCTTCATATTTATATGATAGTCAAAATATAAATCATAATTATATTTATGAATGCGATGTAGTTTTAACTTTCAGTACGGTTTAACTAAACACATAATGCCATGTGATGGCCTAGAGCATTGTGAATGATCAACAGCTGATCATATGGCCGTGCCAAAGAGCATCAAACCACGAATATAAAACTAATTCAGCCTAAAATTTGAGGAAATGAGGAAGATAAAATATGTCATCATTACAGTCTAAAGTTTCAGTAGTAGCTCCTACATTATATCATATAATGAGTTTACAAAATAAAATAAATAAAGAGTTACGCAAGACAGTGGACGTGTTTCAACTTACAGATGAATAGGCAGAGATGCAATAATCAGGATGCCGAAGCAAAGCTAGCATTGTCTCTGCAACCAAAATTTAAACTGTTTAGTTACAGAATGATGAAGAAAGAAATTACAATAGTGATATACAACTTGCACAAGGTTTGAAGTGTCAAGTTGATGTAATGAATTGGCCAAATTGAAACCCACGATCAATAAAGAGCATGTTTAATGTTAGTATTCTCCAATTCCTACTTCAAACTTAAAAAACCGAATCATAATGCTTTCTGATGTCATATTTTGAACGTTAAATAACCCAAAATGCGTCATCCAAGTATAACATTACATGTTTAACAAGGTGCTTTTTTAAAGTTTTATATAAACCTTTCCAAATTTTAATACAGGCTTCAAAACTTTGAATAATTAAAAATTACCATAAATGCATCATCATATGATAATTGTTCTCTTTTTAATAGAAAAGATAATTTTATCAAACAGTAAGATGTGAAGTAAAATCGACAAGTCCTCACCAAGAGAAAACTGAAATAAAGAATGCAAATAAAACAGTCAAGAAAGCTTCCCACCTCATTGCAATCAGTCAGGCCCACAAAAGACACGTGCATTTTAGTCTATGGTGATCATACACTGTAACACATAACTGCATTTGGTCTACTGGGAAGCATGCTATTTAAAAATTCCAGCATTTTCTTCAACCAAATGCACCAAGTAATAGCCAGCAAAGCACACCATTAACATGTCTTACCATATTATATTCCTTAAATGACTAACGCATCATTCAAGTAATGAGGAGATACTATCGTTTATCTGGAAATTGTCAACGAGAAGCAAGAAATCTGATAGCAAAAGTCTCTCAACCCAAACATTCAGGGTCAGCCTCTGTTTCTCTTTAGTTCGCTTCCCCACCCTTCTCTACAGAGTAATCTACCCCAAATTATACATGATAGGAACCTACATGTTATATATTTGCAAAACACATAAACTGCATTGATAATTGAATCATGGACCTATTGTGCTTGCTAAGCATCAAATTAAAAGCTTATAGGCATTGATATTTGATATGATATTTAAAAATAATGTTAAAACAGTATTCTTCAATTTTTCCACAATTTCTACAAGAGGGATCAGTGTCCCCCATGTTACCAAAAAAGGGCTACTTAAGATTGAAGAAGATAGTAGAAAGAAACTCTGCCACAAAGCTTCCGCAAAGGTGACTCTATCTCTAAAATATTCTAACAATAAAGAACTTATAGGTAAGTCATCAAAACATAAAAACGCTACCTTTTGATTGCAAATTTGATAAACCATTTAAGTCTTTTGGGAGTTTTTTACTACAAGAAAACTTCTCAAAAAAGCACAAAACATACGTAGAACAGAAGAAACTTTAAAGAGTAAGTGTACGACATGTGCATGATAAACATCTTTTTCTAGATCATCAAAACCAATAGAAACATCTCTAAGAGAATTTTACTATTACTATTTTTAGGGATACATGCATTTATCAAGTTTTATAATGGCAATGATATCATGTAAAACATTAAAGTTCATGAATATTTCAGCATCATCTTTCGATAATATTTCTAACCTAATCTAGAGTGAAGCACATCATCTTATGTCGACCACCTAAAAGCAAAAGCTAAGCTGATAAACTAATTATTAAAAATCATATGATAAGAATGTTACCTGTCAATACATAATGTAGACCATCTGAGCTGGATGTATCTGCAGTTTCAGCTATTCGGTTGAGATCCGTTTGGAGTGATCTCCCCATGCCCAACAAACCAACCTTTAGATATAATAATACATATAAAAATATTAAAAAAAAATAGTATTAAAAAAATGAATAAAACAATGGAAACAAACAAGAAAATGAACCAATAGTACAAAAGTTTCGTGAATGCCTAAAAAAGGGTCTCAACTGAATTTACCACCACCCACGAGTACATGAAATGGGTTTGAATTTGCTTCTTTCTAAAATAAATTACTCAAAATCTTCAACTGAGGCCCACCAGTCAACACGTTAGTTTCCTAGTGTTTCCAAAATTATATCCTTTGTCTGTGATCCAAATTACGTAGCTTTTCAAAGCACACTTTCTGTCATATTTCTTGCTTTCACATTCCATCTTACCTCCTCACGGTCTATCCTCGTATAAATTGGCCAGTGCCCACCTAAAATTCCTATATCAGGGTCTACTCATCACCATATTCAGCCACGCAACACCCTAACACATCTAGTTCCTCCTAATTTTTCCCTTTCTTTTGTAGATATTAATAAGTACCGAAATAATGGAAACTTTGAGGGGTTGCTCAATTGGTGCTCCCCAATGGTCACCAGTTCGAGTCAAGCCCGGCCGTAAACTTCCGTGGGATTAGTCGAGGCGCGCGCAAGCCCAGTCATCCCCGGTTATCAAAAAAAAAAAAAGTACCTAAATAATGGAATCGTTACCACATAGCGTAACAGAGCTTCCACAATTCATCTATTTATCGTAAAAAGTGAGTAAGCCAATACAAACTGAAAGAAATCAACTCGGACTACACATTATCCACCAGTAATATTCAAATGAATCGGTCAAGGTATCAAGTTTGTGCACCAGAATTTTACCTGCAGCTTGAGCACACTTGTTTTCTCAGTGGCTGTGAGCACACCACCCTCAGACCGGTCAGATAAGAATCCAGAGGCCAAAACAAAAACTGCGAAACCCATTATTATCAGGAATAGACTCGACCCACCCACGGCAGATCCTACATAAACCCCTCCAAAGGGAGATGGTCCGTAATACGGCGCAGAATATGAGAAACCGGAAGCCGATCCCGTCCTCGGCACACTATAACTCCTTGACGACGACATTGATGACCTTGACGAGAATGAACTTCCACCCACCCTTCCGCCCGATGCTGCCAATGCAGAAAAGGGATCACACATCAATAATAGCCCCACAAGAAAAGCCGCCACCACCGGTTTTTGCAAAGCCTTGAGTGCTTTTAGCGCGTTTGCGGCCACAATCTCTATTGCGTTTCTTTCTTTCTTTATCATTTCCGTGAACATTTCCTTATTTCTAAGGGTATCGTAATCGATGGTACTAGCATTATTCTTGCAGCAATTGATCGAGAAAAGTTTCACGTGAAGTTGTTTGGAAGTTTTCCGAATCTTGAAGTGGATAAACGGAGGGTGGAGGTGTTGACTTTTAGGGAGTTTAGAGTGCAATAAAGGGTTCCATTTGAGGTTTGGTTCTTGTAGGAAAAGGGTCGGGGTAGTGGCCATTAGCAGTTTGCGTTAATTGAAGATGATGACTCGCTGTATTATGATTTGAGAGGTTTGAGGATAAGAATGAGGAATGATTGTAGGTTGCATTCAGAGTTGAGATATGTCTGGTTGGAAATTTTCGTGGGAATAATGGTCTTTGTGGAGAAGGACCAATTTCTGTTAGGGAAAAAATCAAATTAAGAAACAAAAATTGACAAAATATTGCATTTGTCCATTATTATGCTGATTTTTTTTTAGAATTACTTCTTTTTCATACACATTTTCAATTATATATTCTTAAAAAAATAATAATTTTTTCCCTAATTTTTTGTTAAATGCCCATTTTTCTTCTTTTCATGTTCTCTATTTTCTTTTTAATTTTATCAAATGAACATTTTATTCATTAAAAAGTTGGAACACGTGTAACTCATCTGCTTTGTTAATATTTAAACTTTTGTTGGAGCCATATTACAATTTTCATTTTCATTCTTCTACTCATTTTCAATCACACATTTTTCAATAAAATAATATTTTTCATTACATCAATAACTTTTCCTTCTTTTTCAATGACACATTTTTCATTAATCTACTATTTCAAAATACATTCTTCCAAAATAATATAACTAAAACACACCCTAAGTGGATAAATTTTATTCTTCGTGGATCAAGAATGATACAAAAGTGAAATAATGGAGACGATGCTAGCAAAAAAATCAAGTAAAACAAAAACTTGCTACGTCATGTACGAGTAAGGGACTACACGTTACGAGTGTTGATTAGGTTTGGATTTGGTTAATTGGAGATTGAATTTTTTAATTTTTTGTTTAGGTATTTTAGTAGCTTCTTACTAAAACGCTAATCGCACTTTTAGTTTAATTAAATTGTTGATAAAAAGTAGATGTCAATGTCAACAATCATTTTTCACAAACACATTTTATGAAATTCACAACCTTCGTCAAATTTTAATAATAAGTTTTATCATATTTTATTAAAATATACTAGTTAAACAAATCTCAATTATAATTACCGATAAAATGGACGGGGAACTCATGCAATTATGGTTTCCACATGGGGGAGCTATACGAGCTATTCTGTGTCATGTGCCTCCCACGAGAAGAAGAGATGAGAATTTAACCACCCATTTTTTTTTGAGATGCGTATTTTTTTCTAGTCTCTCATCTCGTATCTTGTCTTTTCATTAGTTCGAAATGGCGTCCACGCCATTGACAAGTTGTTCCACGTGAATGTTTGAAATATTAAATGGTTGAAATAAAAATTAAGCCACGTGTACAAAAAAATTCTCAACGAAAAATATTTTCTTAAAAAGTTTACTTTTACAAAAACTATGTGTTTTTTGAAGTTCGTAGTGATTCGAGCACTCTAACACTACTACTAGACACTAGCTACCCTCCTACAAAGTATAGAATCATAATTTTGTGTAAGAAAAAAAAAATACTAATGGACCCATTCCCTCATTGCATCCCATCCTTCTCTCCATTTCTCCCCTCAAGTTTGCAAAACTAGATATACCTTGACTTTCGACGTACCAAGAGTAGATTACCACTTCACGAAGGGAGGCAAAGTCATAAGTGAAATTGGACATGTGCATGTCAAGTGATCATTTTGCAGGAAAATTGATGAACCATACTACATGTACAATCTAGTTTAACAATACTGGTTCACAATTTACACTTGAGAGCATTACATTCGTTCATTTCAAAAATCATTTTTAAATTCAATGGTTAGGGATTTTAACAACACCAACATTGTTAACCATTGTTGTCAAGTATGATTGTGCAAACAACATAATTCAAAAGGAACAATTTCATTTGATTGGAACGACTTGTACTAAAATTGATAGTTCGAGGACCTGGATGCAAAACAATTGAATGGGATCCAAGTGCTCTAGGAGTTATTGTTTGGGGACTACAAATGCAAATTTCTTTAATGTCAAAGAGGTGACGTCGATAATCGATTATCGTGCGGCTTTGAACCAAAATTCCACTTTTATAGAGCTTTGCCAAATCCAAATCCCTCTTCGCCTTCAAACGACGGATCCGACATCTGGCCGGCTTATCGATCACTACGACATACTCTATAGCAATCTGAGACAGATATATACATCTAGAGAGGGTTTATATAAGTGCAGGATAGAGGAAAGATGGTGAGCAAAACAGAAGAAGAGCAAGTGAATAGATTGGAGAGCCAAGTGGAGAATGGAGGAGGAGGCGAGTGGGTGTACCTCTGTCTCGTCAGAAAGCTGAAGCTTCGGCGCTCTTATAATGTGCTGAAGTATGGCCTGTCAATCCTTAATGACCCCAAAAAGCGATCTGCTCTTGGCCCTGAAGGTATGATTTTGAATATGGGTCTTAGAAAAGATCAAATTTTGGATTATGGGATCTGGGTGTTTTAGATTGTTCCTCTATTTTTATGTTATTGCAGCTATTGAAACGAAAGAATGTTAGTGGGTAGAAAATTTCCAGTTGATTAATTTGTACATCTGATAAATGTCAAGTAGCTGCTGCAGTAAGCATTATGTGCTATTTCTGGTCGTTCTTTCAGTTATTCTGGTGAAATTTTGAGTATGACAAGCTTTCTGCAGCTTGTATGAGACATGTTGATAGATATGATTCTGATAAATAACGCACAATTTCTTCCCATGATCACCTGGCAACCCCTCAATTCCCGTCCTTTAGCGGCAACATTTCTATACTGATTTAGAACTTAAGACATTTGTGAACACTTTACAGTTCAGAGCAATAATTTATTTTTATCTTACTTATTTTTCTTGTCCGCCTCCACCACTTTCAAATCAAGTAGTAGTTTACTTGGATAAAAAACAAAAAGAAATATCTCACTGAGAGGTTAAAGATTTCTAGCCTATTTTGAGTTTGCATGACGAGTACACTAGAAAAATAGGCATCCGAGGTGATTAGTTCTCAACATGATTAAACATTATTTTGTGTAGTTCAACGTGACCTACTATGTAATCTGAAGAAACTTAAGAGTAGCCAAAGTTTGAATCACAACATAGATAGAATTTACAACGTGGATGAGGGACAACCTCTTAGAAACCCAGCTGATATTCTCTTCACGTGTTCTCCGTAATAAGCAAAAAACTGTAAACAACCAGGTTGAAATGTATGGATCTCTGAGAGATTTTGATGTGGAGGTTGCACAATCAGCCATAATTAATAAATTAATTGTTAAGATGTAAACTACTCTCCTATTCATTTTCACGCACATTCTCTTGAAAAGTTTTACATGGATCACTGACTTGTCAGTTTACTCAACGTAAGCTAAACATTACATCTTTTGACATGCATTTTTATATATTCCACGTTTTTTCTTCAATGGACGAGATGTCAAATTGACCTATTCCTTTTTAACGTTTCCAAATGTAGAATGGACTTTGTATGAGCAAGTGGCTATTGCAGCTATGGATTGCCAGCATCTTGAATTGGCGAAGGTAAACATCTTTATTAAGTGCATCTAATAATTTAAAGTTGGATGACTTGCTGTTGTACGTACACAATAATTTTGATAATACCATCATAGAAAACTCCTAGCATGTGATCTATTATGTTTTTTTCTTCGGAGACTACTCGAACTGCTTTTTCAATTTGATATTATTTAGCGTGTATGGTTTGAAAGTGTAATTGTCCTCCTGTCTAACCTCTTAAGCCTCCTCCTTTACTGGGGATTAAGTGTGCCACTTAGACTTGTGTCATGTTAAATTTCACTTAATGTGCCATAACCGACAGGGTGGGGCTAAGTCTAAGGAAGTGAAGTTTGCTTGTAAGAGCTTGGAAAGTCTTCAACAGATATTCTTAATTACAAGAACTACAAAATTAGTGGCATCATTTCAAAGTGGGCCGAAAAGTTTACTTTTGATGTCGTAAGGTTGTGTAGGTGGGGGTGAATATAACATCTTTGCCTTTAGTAGTGATGAATAAGTGTCAAAAAGTACTCATCAAAACACGGTTAAGGTTATTGAGAGCTTTCTTTGAAGCTGGTTTGGAGAGGAACCATCATGCTAGTTTGATGAATTCCTTTTCCAGAATTGAAAGAGGTATCACTAGAGGATAGTTAATGCACGATGTCTGATGAATGAAATGCTTTTCCAAAGGGAAATAAAATTTGAAGTCAAGTTACTAATGAGTAACTCAGACTTGAAGCCTCAGGGGAGTCCCTCAAGTTCTTTTTAAGTTTGATCCTATCTAGACCAGAGGAGGAGAGTTGATTTACCTCATTTATTTCTTGTTGCTTGATTGGATGCTCTAAGTAGGACTGTATGCCTTGTCTTCAATTTTAAGGATATCAATTCAAAGGTTCCGCGGAGGAATGCTGCTGAAGAGATGTTAAGGAAATGGGGTAACTAGGAGAATGGGGTTGGTAATCTGAGTGGCAGGTGGAATTGATTTAGATCATTCTTGGCATAAATTGGAAGAAGCGAAATCAGAGAATGTATGGAGAGGGTACAATCCTGACCTCTTATTATTTAGATCCAAGTGATGGGCTATTGTGTAATATTGATGAAAATAGCTTGAATTTGATAACGGAGAGAGAGAATACTAGTCTCAATTTTAATGGGAAGGTGATAACATTTGGTGAGTTCCTAGGATGTCTTTTGGCCAAGAGGAGGGCTAGAGAATTGCTATTACTAATTAAATTTCCCAATGTAATGAAATGAGAACAGTGCCCAGGAGAACATAGGAGTGGAGTCAAAATGAAGCAAGAACTTGAACTGAAGAGGTTGAAGAGTTAAGTAAACCACGATAAACTATTTTGTTGTATTTAATTATGTTTGACGTTTTTGTCACCTCTTTTTAGTATAAGAAAGCCTTTACACGGGTTCACAGCCATGGTTTGTAATCTTTTGGTAATTGACCTCTGTACATGGGTTTGCACCTGCTTTTGGCATATCTTCAGTAGAATTTCGAGTTACTAAAAAAAAAAGACAGAAAAAATATTGCCCTTACCCTCTCTGTCTATTTGTCAATCTTTTGCACAATCCGCAGTGTTGCAACTTACTGTTTTGTCACCTGAAGAATTAGTTGTATTCAAAATCATCTTGCTCTAATTTTTTGGTAGCGAAGTCCAAATTTGATGCTAATTCTCTTTTAGAGTATGATCAATAAATATAAGGAATTAATTTATTGGCCAATCAATTGAAACTTGTTTGTTTCATGAGTCTCGTATATTTTTCTAATTTCATATCAAATTTACATTTTTTTACCTGCATAAAATATTTCTATTATGATTCTGTTCTTCTATATTTGAAGTTTAAGTTACTCCAAACTTATTCCATTTTGACTGGCAGATGCATCACCATGAATCGAGGCTTTCCCATCTTGTAATGCTTCTAACCAATTTTTTTCCATTTTTAATTATTTGTGGATGTTGGGAAACTAAGAGTCGTTGAAGATCAGTGATTTTTGGAGAACAAAATAGGAAAATATGAAATATAAAATCTGATAAAGCACTCACGTTTTAGGCAAGATGATAATTTTTTTGAATAGAATGTTGCTTACAAAACAAACTTGAAACATCATAATTATACATATTAGTTTTTCAGCCTGTATAATAAGCTATTCTTGATCCATTTCAGGATGCTAATTTCAATAGTTTCACCACGAGGACAACCCATCCCAAACTATCACTGACAATATTGACTATAGGATTTCCTTAACTAATCAAAGCACATTATTATTCATAGGTTCTTCCATGTTATAGTCACGGAAGCATATTCCTCCTTTTGGTGCAGGGGTCCAGTGTTTTAGTGAGTACTATAAGGACACTTCGATCCTACTCCCCAGGAGGGGATACTGGCTTTTGACTGGTTTATTCCAATGGATTGTCTACCTTTTAACTCCCCAATCATGTGTGTTTATATTGTATCCACATTCTACTTTTGGCATATTGCTAAAACAAAATATTTATGCCTCTCCTGCAGTTCTATTACACGGGTAAAACTCTATTACATATATTTCTAGTTCCGTATTTTTAACTTAAAATTCCTTCCTCTGCTTTTAGATTGATTCAGCGATGTTTATAACAGGCTTGCATTAATAGTACAGATCCTAAGTTTTCTGCTTACTTTACTTCTATTCCATTGTATTTTCTTTCTGTTGAAGCTGAAATCTTTCAATGAGCAGTTATTGGTTGTGTGGCAAACCATTTAAATGCTCGTTATTTGTTGGTTTCAGAACATAGAATACAAGAAATCTTATTATGAACAAGATTTCTCATCAAAGAACTCAACAAAAAAATGGTCTATTTCTCTTACTGATATTTTACTTCTATATGGATCAATGTTATAAAATAAGGTAGTCCAACAACTTGGTTAGTATTTGGCATTTATCATTCGTTATCTTTAAATGACAGGAATTGGAACATATTATTCATTTTTTTTTTTTTTATGTTTTGGCTTGCAAATTTTTTTTTTTTTTTTT